>VYZT01043932.1:0-24284 GCA_013400735.1 Pomatostomus ruficeps | reverse complement strand
AAAGCTTGTCTTCATTTCAATCTCACCTATAGTTTTTGCCAGGTAATCATATTTATACGGTTTCCCTATTCCAGCTTCCCCAACACTTTCCATCTTATTCTATAGTCCACAAGGGGTGAGGAATAACACATGGTGAAAAGTAAAATGCAATGCATAGTCCAAAGTCCAACACAATACAGAAGTCAGTAGAAATGTCACCTTGCTTTGTTCCCAAGCTAAAAAGTCTTTTTCCTTCCAGAATGTTGTAAACACATGATCACTTTGGAAGCTATGGACTGATGCTGAGATCCACAGGCAATCACAGACCAAAATAAAGGAAAGGCAACAAATCCCTAAGGAGAAATCCTGAAGGAAGAAGCAGGAGACACCTGCAGGAGGAGGGAGACAGTCAGGCCTCCTGGGGCAGAGCCTGCTCAAGAGAGCTGGAGGGTTTTTGACAAGGAAGCTGTTTGTTTCTTTTGAGGTCATAGCAACAGAATATCACGAACATGGCATGCGAGTAAATCATGAGTTTTCCAAGGAAAGACTCTCTCCAAAGAACATAATCAATTTCTCATCTTAACAGGAAAAAAAAGCCCCAAACCTACACAAACCTGCCAGGCCAGAGAGACAATACTATCCTCCTCCAGCACATCTTTTTTTTCCAAAAGCATTTCCCAGCTGTAATTCCAAGGCGGTGAGTCCTCTCATGCTGAGAGCTGAGCAGCCTATTCTTGAGAAACACAAATCACAGATAAGGAGGTGACCCAGACAGTTCTCAGAAACAGTAAAAACCCAAAGTTTGTTTGCTTTCAGCTGCTTCCTCCAGGCCATCCCCATGGCTGCTGCTGCTGGGAACGGATCCAGCAGCTTCCAGCTCAGATAAAAGCCACTATCCCACAGCAGCTTTGCAGGTAGCTCTGGTCACCCTTACCTGTTACAGTCCAGCAATCCCCCATGCCTGGACTAAGACGAGGGAATTTCAAGGGAATGGGAGCTCTCCCCCAGTCCTTGGCTGGCTTTGCTTTCCCTGAATCCCAGGATGGGTCAGGTTGGAAGGGACCGCAGTGGGTCAATGATCCAACCTCCCTGCCCAGGCAGGGTCATCCCAGGCACAGGATTGCATCCAGGTGGCTCTGGAATATTGCCAGTGAGGTGTCACCAGCTATCCTGAAGCAGGCTAGTGGCAGAAAATGTCCCAACATGAAGAACAACACCCCTGTACATCTGTTTGCATTCCTCCTTTCTTTTCCAGCTCCTTTTGGCCTGGCAAACAGGAAGAAATAAATGTTATAGCTATCCCATTCTCTTTTCATGGAATCATTTCAAGTGACTCCTTGAATCATTTCAGGACTTCTTTTGGAAATACTTACAGAGGGGTAAATCCCGATACAGATAAAGGTGCTGCGACCCTGATATTTGGGAAAACTGAAAGCCACATTAATCAGCAGCTTAATTAAACTGTGGCGAGGTAAATGATAATTAGGACAGGTAATTGATACACCACAAGCTGAATTATTCTCTCTTCTGGGGTTTAGCAGCAATAGGGACACACATAAAGAGAACCAGGTTGAAGCTTTTCATCCTGGGACAACACATTCCAAGCAGTGTCTCAGGTTTTATTCTTTTTATTATTTATTACTTATCCCCACTTGGTAATTAAGGAACTGATGCCAATTAAGCCAAGTAAGAATGATGCACTGCAGCATCAGGGCCATGCATGCAGTTTACTTTGTTTTTCTGCTCCCTGATACTGCAGGAAGCAAAAGGTCATGACACGAGGTTGATTCAGTGTTGCACATCGAACAGATACTGCTCTGCAGCTGATTTGTTTGATGCTCATGATGGTGATGAATCAATTACACACTGAAAAATGCATACAATTAACATTGACAATTAGGGGTATTTCCCTAAAGCAGTGCAATCTTAACTTACATTCCACAATATCAGTTTGATTCTTCCCCCATCTTCCATCCAAAACCAATAAACACATCATTTAGTGGAGTAAGCCCAGATTACATTAAAAAGAGACTTCAAAAAGTTTTTGGTTGAGGATTTCCATACTGTATCCAGATGCTTCCATGACTTCATAAACATAAGAGAACTCATCCAGCCTCATCTCTGAATGCCCTGTTCTTAGCAACATTAAAACTCTGAAGAAAGCAGCATCTGAATTAAATTCTTGATTGTTCTTGGAATCTAAATGGAGGCTTTTTTTTATAGGTTTCAAAACTTAACGTTCTGAAAAAAAAAAAAACCCGAAACAGAATAGACGTTTCTCAGTAGATAAAAAAGTATTTTTCTAACTAAACATACTGATAAGAACATGTTCAGAAAAGCCAAAAACATGCAGGAGGACTTTTTAATGGCTGCAGTTACTTAAGGAAACGAATTCCTTTGAGCCCATTTATTTATCAACACCACAACTTGTCACAAACTCTCCATCCTCACTCTTGTACTCCAACGATTTGGAAAAAAACTCCTGTGTGCTATCCATGGTAATGTGTCCTTTACTATTTAGGTACAAGAGGGAAAAAAACCCAAAAAGACAATTTGAGCATTCAAAAATAATTGCTGTGAGCAGAAACATTCCAGGAGCAAGTTGAAATGATTGACTGCATTGCTATCCAAGATGAAATATCTTATAAGGGGAAGCCAGGGTTCATTTGTAAAGGACTTCAGAAGTCCAAGATAAAAACTATCCCTGAGTGGGGAAGAGCTGGATTAGGAACTCATTTTTTAACTCTTATCTCCAGCTGACTCCAGTCAGATGCTCAGATTTATGTTTAATCTTGCTGTCATTGGGGCCAAAATCTCTTTTCTGCCCTAAGCCATGTGCTTAAATGCCTTGTTAAACTCAAAGGAAAGCTTTCCAGTGGGAATCTGACTGTTCCAGAGCATCCATGTCCACTGTGGCCATGTGAAAGCTCAGCATTAACTTTGGACAACACCTACTGACCGCAGGCACCTTTTCTTTTTTTTTTGGCTCAGGACCCAGCCTTATCATTTGTCCTGCTCTCATCCAGCATTCCCACTGTTTTGCAAGGCCAGGAGGGAACCTGTTGGCTCTTCCTGCAGCAGTGCCGAGAGTTGTTGGTGTCTGAGTCAGGACTGGTTTGGAATTCCATGGGAGACTGTTTAATGACACCCTTCCCTCCAGAGAAACAGGGAGCCAGAGAATCCTTTAGGGGCACAGATGCACTACAAACTCTTTCCACAACTGCAGAAGTGTAGCCAGCAGGGAGACAGACAAATCAGCTCCGCAAAATAAAGGACAGACGGAAGCAGGAGGGCTGTAGTGCCCTGAGCGCCAGCAAAATTTTACTAAAAAAGGTAGGGGTCTTGTAGCAAACTCAACCAATGCCAAAACTCTGCTTTCCTCCAGTGCTGTCACCAGCTTCTCCCAACCCATTCCAAGCTAAGCAGATGAGGATTATTGTCTGTTCACGATCCAGTTTTCCCACATGAAAGAGGAGGATAACTGTCTATAACTTTTTGCTCCACAGGGGCAATGGAAGACACAGATATTAGTGCTTAAAGATGCCCAGACTAACGCTCAGCCAAAAGTTACCACAGTCAAAGGAGGATTTTCAGAGAATTTTATGCTTTTAGTCCAAAAACATGTGAAAAAGAAATTGGCACATCGATGCAGAGACACATTGATGTAGCTTGATGTCACAGAAAAGACATCTTCCAGTGATGAAGCTTGTTCAATATTCTAAACAAATTTGAAATGTGTTTAGTCTGGAAGTGATTACTTTGCTTATTCTGATGCATTTGATGTTTAACCACACACTGAAAATATGGTCAGGTGGCCCAGGTCCAGTGCAGGAAAAGAGATCACAGCACCACAACCAAAAGTGCATTACATAGGATTGAATAATACAGATACGCCATCATTAAAATCCCACAATTTAAACTGTAGAGCCGATGTTTTATGGTGGCTGGGACAAGCATGATACATGTTCTCCATTCTCAGGTCCTGCAGTGTTTCAGGATACATGGGAAAGCAGATGTTTTTAATAGCCTGAACCTTAAATAAGCTTGTTCTTCCAAACCAACTGCACGCAGTCAGGAGCGAGACACTGCGGCATGAACGGGCAAAGCGTTCCAACTGTTTTGACTCCAGTGGAAAATGTGTATTCTGACCAAAACAGAGATTTTCATATTAAGACTAATTTTTCCCCAAAGTGTTCACAGCCAGGTTGGACGGGGCTTGGAGCAACCTGGCGTAAGTGAAAGGTGTCCCCGCCCGTGGCAAGGGGTAGAATGAGATGAGCTTTAAGGTGCCTTCTAACCCGTATCATGCTGGGATTCCTGGGATATTGCTGTCCTTACACAGAGTAAATCCATGGATACTGCCTGGCCATGCACCCACCATGAGGTGGGAGAACCAGGCCCAGATGTAAAGGGAACCCACAGACCTTCTGTGCACTGACTTAAACATATTTGAGGGATATCAGCCACACCAACAGCTGGGAGAGGCATGAGCACACCTAAGGCTGCCACAGAGGGTGCTCAGAAAGCAGGGGAAGAGAGCAAATGCAAATCTAGAAGGAAGACTGCAGAGTAGCAACCTCCAAGGAAGGAAACCAGAGAGGACTCTCAGGAAGGCTCTCAGGAAGTACTGTTTTACAGGCAGGACCACAAGCACCCAGCACAGGAAAGCTTTCAAAATAAATGTGGCGTGGGCTTAGACCAGAAACTGTAAAGCACAGCTGCCCTGATCATCTTACACTGTTAAGAGAGAAGGAAGAGATGTCTGTTGGGAACATTGCTCCTTCCCACTGCCCAGAGGATGCAGGCTGCACAGCTGATCCTCCCCCCCTACTCAGCCCACAAGGCAGCAATCTCTCCACTTAAGCCAACAGTCTTCCCAAGAGAAGGCAACCAGGAAACCATTCCCAAATGCTACTCACGTTATGTCAGCTACTCCCAGATCTCTCTGTCCACATCTTGCTCTGTGTCAAACGCCTGGTACACCTGGCCCCTGCTCTCTGTGCCAGACAAAACCCTCATGAGGAGAAGATCATAATGTCATGAAGTGGTTTGGGTTGGGAGGGACCTTAAAGCCCACCTCGTTCTGCCACAACTGCATCCAAATCCTTTAACACTGGCCTCCTTCCCTGGAAGCAGCCTTGAGGCTGCCTCGCAGATCCTCCAGGTGCAGGAGTTGTGACAGCATGGAAAGATCCACTTCTGAGGTGAGGCAGGACAGCAGGACTTGGTAGGGATCTCAGTTCTGTATTCTGTCACTGTTCACTGCGGAACACCGTGCTCCTGTGAATGCCAACTCCTCCACACCTGGAGGTGTGTTTTCCAGGGGTCTGTGGGAGCTGCACAGCCTGGGTGACCCAGGACACTCAGAAGTGTTGAGAGGACTGTGCATTGTTACAGGTTACAGAGATGGCAGGAAGAGAGCGGTGAGCACTAACAGAGAGCAAATCCCATTTATTCCCTTTCCCAGGCTCCCACCGAGCTGTCCAGTGCCACACATGACATAGGTGCTTCATTCAGCAGAGCAGCAGCTCAGCTCTTTGATCTCCTTAGGCCAGAGGATTTTAACTGGATTGCAAAGGCTGAGAGCAAGGGGCATGTGGCCCTTGGAGACAATCCACATCGGATGCAAGCAAGACAGACATCAGCAAGGCCTCTGCCTCCCAAACCTCAGGAAAGATGCACTTGCATCACGTGAAACCCCTTTAAAGACATTCCCAATTTTCCTCCACAGTGACAGCAAGGAGGGAGGAACTGGCAGAGTCCCCTCTCCCAGCTGCACACAACTAATCCAGCTGAAGTTTTTTTCCATCCTGATTCATGGAAACATTTGCCATGGAAGAAGCCAAGCCTTTTACAGCTTCCAACTCCAAAGATGCTTCTTCTGCACCATCCGCTTTCTACCAGCTGTCTGAGCTCATGGCCCAAGTCAGAGCAGACCCTCAGGAGCAAGCCTGGTCCCTTCCAGAGATGGAGCACAGGCTGCGTCCTCCATCCCAGGCACTGTGGCCTTGCCCTCCCTCTTCTCCAACACTGATCAATCCCTGCCTTTCTCCTGTGGGTACCTCCATTCACAAACATCTGCCAAACTGCTCTGAGCTTCCCAGAAAAGCCCTGGTTTCCCCGAAAAGCCCATATCCAACTCAGAAATGCACTTCCCTCACACAGCATCATGAGGGAGCATCATCTCATAACAGGTCCTCTCATTCCACCCCATGCCATGAGCAAGGACAGCTTCCACCAGACCTGGTTGCTCCAAGCCCCGTCCAACCTGGCCTTGGACACTTCCAGGGATCCAGGGACAGCCACAGCTTCTCTGGGCAACCTGTGCCAGGCCATCAGAGGGAAGAGTTCCTTCCATATATCAACCTTCTCCAGGCTAAACAGCCCCAACTTTCTCAGCCTGTCTCCACAGAGGTGTTCCAACCCACTTACCCACTCTGTGGCCTCCTCTGGACTTGCTGCAACAGTTCCATGTCCTTTTTACAATTGTGGGGGCACCAGAACTGGGCACAGAATTCCAGGTGGGGTCTCAGGAGAGCAGAGCAGAGCAGGAGAACCTCCTCCCTGTGCCTGCTGTGCACACTGCTGGGGATGCAGACATCCAGTGACTTAGGAGAGCTGTTCTCCCACCTCTTTCCAAGGAAAGGTGGCACAGGGGAGAGAACATCTGCTCCTGAGGCACTGATACATCCAGCCCAGCCTACGGAGAGCCTGCTCTGCCACAGCCCAGGTGCTCCCAGCCTGCTGAAATTACACTCACCAGGAAACAGCACCACTTACCTTGGATTAGGAGCTGGAGTTGCTGGGGAGGGACAAAATGCCAGGAATCAGGGACCTCCCAGCAGCAAAGCAAAACAAGTAACCACTGCTGTCACCTTGTCAGGTCAGTGCCCAGTACAGCAAGGCCATGACATGACACGCAACCCCTTACCTACATGATCCAAAACCCAGGAAAACACCCAGGTCCCCCAAATCCCAGCTCTTCACCCCACTTGCCAAATGAAACCGTAAGTGCCAAGTCATATTTTCCAGCCCTACAACCATTTTCCCCTAACTAACCAAAACCAAGTAATAACAGCATGAATTATTTCTCCTGAATTCCCACTCACAGCTCCTCATTAGGCCTGGTGTTAATTAGAACAGGCTGTGAAGTTCACTACATCTGTGGAAAAGACCAGGGGTGGACAGACACATGACACGAGCTCTTGTGAAACCAGGTCCCCAGAAATGACCCATATGATGGTGACAGCTTCTTCAATTCTTTTTTTTTTTTGGTATTTAAGTTTCCAAGAAGCTTAGTAAAATGAAAAATAAAGAGGACGTTACAAAAAAATAACCTCAAGCATTTGGAGGGGGAGGGAGTTATTTTGCTCGAAGGCCTTTCATTAATAATCCCCTTAATAACAGCTTTTATTAGTTTGTCAATGTTCCCTTTCCTCAGCCATTTGATGGCATCCTTGGCAGCAACAGCCCATAATTCTTCATTGCATGTGTATCTGTCGCTGTTTAAACTTTAAATTAAAGCAAGGCTTGTGGTTGAGGCTCTAGTGCAGAAAAAGAGAGGAAGGCATCAGCCTTTAAAGCAACAGTGTTCCTATTAGCATGGCAGCCCCCAAGACACAGAAAAATCCTATAAAATCCTATCACCCTCCTGAGAACTGGATTCAAACTCTGGCCCCATCCAACCTGGCCTTGGACACTTCCAGGGATCCAGGGGCAGCCACAGTTTCTCTGGGCAACCTCTGCCAGGGCCTCCCCACTCTCACAGGGAAGGATTTTCCCCCCAAAATCTGATCTAAACCCACTCTTTTTCAGCTTGATGCACCGAAACTCGTGATCTGCACCTTACACACTGGTTAGTTTGGTGGCGTGACTCTGTCTGGTCTTCCAAAGCCGCTGTGGACACTTCCTGGTGCAAACAAGGATGGAAGCTGTAGGACTTTAGACCATCCCCTGCTGTCCCTCCTGCTCTCCCTTGGCTTGGTTATACGGAGGCTTCTGGAGAAGAACCCTGGATGAATATTCTCAGGATGAAAACGAGTAAGAGGCCTGGCAAGCGAGTTTTCCCTCTCCCCATGATTCATGAGGAAGTTAGACAAGGAATGTCTCCATCAGAAGACAAATGGGCTAGGTTTAATGGCATCTCTAATGGTGACATATTTCTTTAGGAACCGCCAGTTAATTACTGGAACATCCTCAGTACAGAACAAGAGTGACTTCTAGTGCAATCCGGGGATATGGCAAGAGTTGCTACTTGGCATTATCCCTGCATGTGTTTGAGCTCATCAGTCTGTGCTGCCTCATGCAAATTAGGCTTGGTCTGAGCTGCAAAATGCCTGTGAAAGTGATGGGGATGTGGCTGCCCTGGTGGAAGCAAGAGCCTTGTCATGTTCCATCTTGTGGACACAGAAAGCCAGGGCATCCAAGGTGAATTCATGGAGACAGCATGCACATGGCTGCTCGTGGCAGCAAACTGGGCTTCCTGACTCAAGAGTGAGTTCAGCTGCTGCAGAATTTTCAATTCCAGTGATAGACACAGTTCCGTCACTGACCAGTGTAAGAGCTGGGAGCGCTGCCCTCTCCCTGCCTGCTGTTCCTGAAGGAGGCTGAAGCATTCCCACCTCCCTCACCAACCCTTCAGAGCTGCTCTGGCACCACAGGCAGGAACCTCCTGCACCCCTGATCACCAGCTGTCCTCAGAGTCAGGCTGCCTGGCCGCCCAGGGAACACAACATGCACCCCTGTGCTCAGCAGTCCTGCCCAGGAGGTCATGCTGCATCCAGGAAGGCTGGTTACATCCCAGCTTCCACAACCCAGGACCCTCTGCCATTCCCTAAAAGGGAGCAGAAATATTTCCTGAACTCCAAATGAGAATTAATAAACACAAACATCGCTGGCTCAGAATGCCTCCCAGCCCAAATTGCTGGAGATTTGGAGAAGTGTGACTACACGTGCTCTATCTTTATGCTCTTTCCAGATCTCTACCCCTGAACAAAATGCCCAGTCAGGCAGACCTCAGATCTGACCCAGCAGAACCATTCCTATGTTCTTAAATGCAGAAGAGTTTCTGCTTTCTCCTGTTTTTGGTTCACACTAATTTTGCTTTGCCATTTTTGAGCCTGACTAATGCAATTCATGCACAGCCTGGGCAAACCAATCTGGCCCTGCCCAAGCTGAGATCTGCAGATATCCTACTGCTGGTACCACACAGAACTGCTACCAGCTCACCAAGAAACCATGGGACACCCCATATTCCTGGGGGAAATCAGACAGCTGGCAGCAGCCTGGCTGCTCTAAAACTTTAAGAACCACAGTCCCTCTACTCCCATCACTTCCTTTCAGAGTCCCTTTCTCTCTGCCTGCATTTTTAGAGCTTTACACTATCCTCAACTTACGGCAAGTAAAAACAAGCCCCCTTCCCACTCCTACTCAAAGTGTTTCAGCTGAAATAGTAGACAGGAACAGAAAATGATAAAATAGCAGTGTCAGAGTGGGGGAAAAACTAAATGGTTAACACAGCTCCTACTTGGTGCAGCCTTCATGCAAACGTGATGTCAGCTGCAAAGTGCTGGCAAGCAAAAGCAAGAGGGATGTATGTCAGCTGAGCAGCATATATTCCCTGGGAAAGGGAACATGGAATTGCCTGTAACTGCACGTGGCTGTCCTGTTTGTACAGGATCGAATTCTTCCCCGTGCACGTAGCAGCCGTCCAGGAATGGCAGCGCACGGTGTCACGCAGGAGGCACGGAGGAGGCACACAAGGAGCCAAACATCCTCCCTGTGGCTGTGCTTCTGACAGACAGAGACACCAAAACAACGGCGTGCGCTCAAAATGTCACGTGCAGCCACTGCAGGTGAAGCACTGGGTGCAGGGGTGTGTCAGAATCCCAGGATGGTTTGGGTTGGAAGGGACCTCAAAGCCCATCTTGTTCCATGGGCAGGGACACCTTCCACTATCCCATATTGCTCCAAACCCCAGTCAGCCTGACCTTGGACACTTCCAGGCAGCCACAGCTTCTCTGGACAACCCATGCCAGGGCCTCACCACCCTCAGAGGGAAGAATTTCTTCTCAATATCTGATCTAAACATTCCGTCTTTGAGTTTTAAACCATTCCCCCTTTTTCTATCACTCCATGCCTTTCAAAAATTCTCTCTCCATCTTCCAGCACCACCCAGCTGATCAGAATCACTGACTGTAACTTTGAACTTCAGCTTCTCCCTACTGCAAATATACCTTGACACATCTTCTCCCTTCAAAGAAAAAATTCTTTGAACAACAGTTGGTTTGAATGCAGGGAAGAGACAGGGAAGGGGCATAACTTATTTAGGAGTATTTCACTAGAGCACTGGAGCAAATAGAGACCTCGTTGAAAATGAAAATGTTCATAGGAAAGAGTGACTCCATATGAGTTTTAAGTTTCAAGTTTCACAAAATGCTTTGCTGCAACATTTTTCAAGGGAAAAGTTCCAAGTTTAGAACTTGAAGCAGTTTTATTTAAAACAATGTTTCTTTCTTCTACTAATTTTCTTTTCCAAGCTCAGCTGTTGAAGCCGAACTGAAATATAAGACATATTTTGTGTCCTCAACAGGTCTAATAAAATTCTGCTCTTTTTTTTAAGAGGTGTGATTTTTACCCCCTCAGATTCCAAACAGAAAAAGCTACAGCTCATCTTTCTTTCAGTCTTGTTAAAAAAACTCTTCCCCACCCTAACACAGTGAAGCGGAAAAAAATAAAATTCGTGCCTCTTTCTCCCAGATATAAAAAAACCCAAAGAACAACAGAGCACCTCAGACTTTCTAATTCAAGTGCATGACTTTTCCTGGAGCAGTGGAGCACGTTCAGCTTGGGGAGCAGAGGTTTGAGGCTAATAAGCAGCTGGTTTGCTTTACAGAAATGCTGAAGCGTTCCCCCACGGCACCCATTCCCCTTTTCCCAGGAAACCTCCAGCAATCACTGGAAGACAATCTCAAAGATTTCTCTCCAATGGCCATAAGAAGTGGCTTTAATCCCACACCCACTTGGCTGCTGCCAAGGCCCTGACACTTTTCCCTGCATCCTTAGTTCCTGGGCAAAGCTACATTTCTAATCTGTACATAATGTTCAGCTTCATCTCTTGCAGTTTATGGACTTGAACACAAAGGCAATTCTCCCTGCCACTGGAAGGAGTGAATTCCTTCCCCTCATTCCCTGGAAAAGGAAAAACAGCGTCTGCCAAGAGAGACACTCCAGCCTAACCTTCTTTACATATAACGCAAGGAAAAAGCACCTCTTAGCTCCCTTGCAGTGATGAGATCAAGACTTTGGAGACATGGGGTTTATTTCTGGCTCTGACACAGACACTGGGTGCAGGTTCTTGAAGACTTGTCTCTGGGTGAACCAACTCTTTAAAATCTTATCACATTAGATAAAGCTGTGAGGAAAGCTAAACGCTTAAGGAAAAGTCGGAACCACATCCTGAAATTCTCTGCAGCTTGGCTGTGAACGAAATAAGCATCTTGGCTCTTTGTTGTCTAATGACAGATTTCTTTCCAAAACAAATGTTCCCACTCCTTAGTGCCAGCCTAACCTGAGAGTGGTTTATCCCTGAGTTAGGGAGAAGCTGCCTCCCACAATGGCCAATATTCAGCCCAGTTGACAGGAGGCACTGAGCTC
The DNA here is from genome assembly GCA_013400735.1 of Pomatostomus ruficeps. Lineage (NCBI taxonomy): Eukaryota > Metazoa > Chordata > Aves > Passeriformes > Timaliidae > Pomatostomus > Pomatostomus ruficeps. The sequence goes on along the minus strand of VYZT01043932.1, from coordinate 12,650 downwards.
CTCTCCCAGTCTGCCCAAAGTCCTTAGGTGGTTAATGGAGACAGACAATGTTGTAAGGCAGCTCAGATGTTGATAGAGCTGAGTCACCCCCTCTCTGTAACCTGAACACCCCAGACATGACTATTAAGAGAGTAATAATCACCATTTTGGGGGACAAGGCCAACTTTTCGTCCATCAGTCACTACACAGACTGTGACCTCACTGGGGGTTTAATCCCTGCCATGTTTTTTTAAAGACCTGAACAGCACAAGTGAGAGCTGCCTCAATGCCTGGATCCTCAACCAGAGCCAATGGCAGCTGAATTTTCCATGGAAAGCTTTACTGGTGGAAGGGGAGCAGGGTGGAGCTAAGAATATCAGTTACTTAGTGACAAACTCCTGCCTGGCATTTCCTCCCCAAACCACGAGCCAGCTGCAGCCACTCCTGCCAACCTTCAGCATCCTCAGCCAGCTCAAGGGGCTCTGTTCATACTGGAATACTTATTTTAGGGAGAAGATCCAGTCCTGGGAATCTCTTTGAGGACGAGATAAGACTAATGGGATTCGGCCACTTAATGTCTATCCATTTCACTGGGTATCCAAACACCAACTCAAGAGTATGGGATAAATATCCTTGCATTACATCTAGGAAGAAAAACAGGCAAGAAACCATCCTTATTTCATGGATATGAAAAAAGAAAGAGGATGAAGAACACCATTCCTACCGCCCCAGCCTGTGGTAAGGGCAATCAATGCCTGTACCTTCATGATTAATGGTCCAGCAATAGGGTGGTTTGCTTTCACCACATCACACCAGCAAGAAAATTCCCAGTCTTTTCTTTTCCAGGCACTGCTAATATCCCAAGATCACAAAAGCTTTGGCTATTGCCTGACACGCCCACGTAGGTCCTTCAAATCAAGCCATTTTGGAGTGTCCTACATCAGTCAGCACATGTTTTTAGGTGTTTACAGTAGTCCACACTGCAGGAAATCCCTGTCACTACCTAAAGACCCAGAGGAAATATCCTCCTTGGCTTACTATCAAATACACATCCCATGAAATAGAGCAGAGTCCCTCTGGAAGCTCTCAGAGCTGAGAAAGCTTCTCAAGGCACCCATTTAGAAACTGGGACTGCTTCTTGTCCAGCTGCAAGGTATTCCTACTGCAGACGGATTGGTAAATCCATCCTCTTTCTGCTGTCACCCGTGCTGGTGATGGCAGTGACAGCAGGAACAGGAGACAACAGGAGTCACTGGATGCAGGCACACACATTCATTGCTTCAAGCCAGCTCTGTCTTCTTAGAGAAGCCCTGGATTCTCTCATCTCCCTTTTGCACAGCAGCCTGCAGGACAGATGGAAAAGATTCTGGAGTAAAGGTGGGATCTGGTGTGAATAAGGGTGGAAGTATTTTGGCCGGGAATTTGTGGGTATGCAAAGGCGTGGGAGTTGTGATTCATGAAATGCTTCTCTCCCCCAGCAGTTCCCCACCTTGCAAGGAGCCAGTTGTTGGTGCCAGGGAGCAGGGATTCAGTGGCCAGGCATTTGGCAGGAATGTTCCTGGAGTAGGCTCCAAGGCTGCGTGTCTGCCAGAGCATGTCCTCAGAGCAGCTCTGATGGAGCATCACCAGGAACAAAACAACATTTCCTGAAACTACTGCAGGGGAAGATAGAAAATTCATCCAGCCCTTGACCCAAGAGGGCGTAAAATGCACAAGGATCATGTTTTCTCTCCAGTTCCAAGTAAAACCCCCAATATGGATATGCTGAATGGTCCCAAGGAGCAAATTCAGCAGTAGCTGGGCCTGAGAGATCACAGTTGCTAAAAAGCTGGAGTGCAAACTGAGCTGCAGCAGCACAGGATTTCTCTCTCCCTGACATCAGAGGCTCTTGCACCTGTACATGTCCTCAGTCTAACCCTGGGAATGATCTTTTCCAAGCACACTGGTGCTTGTCCTACCCCCGGCTCCCCTGCTAAGGAATGCACAACCAAGGAAGATGCTCCATGTGCTCCACGTAAAGCCCAGATTTCACTCCAACTGCCTCAAATCCAGCCCAGGTACTTTCTTCTAGCACAGACAACCCGAGGATGAGCACATCAATATTTTAATCAGATTCTCAGCAACATCCAACACCACTGAAATGTTTAAAATTGGCACAGAGAACAAACCAGTAACTCTCTGCACAATCAACGCTGTCAGCTCCTGGATTACCCAATACCTTGTTCAAAATGCTGCTCTGGGAGTAATTTTGTGAGAAAAAGCACTTCAGCAGCTACAGTTCAGGAAGGCCTGGGGAATTAGGAATTAACAAGCCCTGAAAGATTTAGAAACAGAAAATGTGGGGAAAAGGATTTTTTCTTTTATTTTTCAGTCTTTGAGGTTGTGATTTACTGTTTCTAAACCACTAGGAACCAACAATACTTACTTAAGACCTTGTTAGGAAAGTATCAAAGGCACTGTCAAAAATATGAGGGTGTCAGTTTGAACTCTTCCTAAGGGGAAACTTCAAAACTAGGAAGAGAAAAATCAGTTTCCTTATTAACTAAGGGAGTTAACCCATTAAGCATCAATAACTTTGCAGAGCAGAACATGAAGCAGTGAAACCAAACAGTTTGGATTGTGAATATGAACTACTGAGTATGACCTGAGATGCAGTCAGATCTCAAAGTCTATGAAAGCACAGACAAATCCTAAAGTGAAAAGTTCTTGCCTGTCTTTGGAAGGAAATATGAATCTGCTGCTTTATAAAGAAACAAGATCCCTGCAAAACCAGAGTTCGCATCCATGCACAAACACCAGTTCTCCGTTCTCCTGAGCCACTGGCAAAGGGATGAACCTTCCATGCTCAAACTATCATTTCCACTCTCCCAGTCCAGCGCGCAAGCGGGAAGACTGTGGACTCACAGTCAAAACCAGCACTGACAGATTCACCTGTGGAAACTGCTGCTCCTGCCACCACAAAATTATCTGGGAACCAACTGATCCTTGGCATTCCATTCTCCACTCTCTCCTGAGCCACATAGAGTTGCTATGGAGGCAATCTTCCTTCCCAGTGCTCTGGGAATGCAATCCCAGCTGTCCTGAGCACAGGGCACTGCTCTCAGCCAAATTATTATTAATGCAAGTGTGCTGAGCAACCACAGGCCTTTGTGGGAATGGATTCATGGGAGGGCAGATGCTGGAGCAAACATTCATCTCTGTGGGGTGGAAAGGGCAACAAAAATGCCCTAAAAGCAGGGAAGATCAAACAGGAGTAAAAGTACTTACTCACTGCTTCTCTTTTTTGCCACCACTTGTAGCTGAGCTGCTAAAGAAGAAAGATCTCAGAAAAAGAACCTCTTCTTTCTTCCCAAACCCGAACAAAAGGGTTTCCTGAATAATAAAGTATTTATGTATAAAATGGAATTAAAATACCATTAAGACCATCAGTGGCACAAATGCAGCAGATGGAACTTGAGGCCAGCTGAGAGACAAGAGAGGGGATGGAGGTGGAGCCCTCCCTTCTCTTCGCCTTGTGATGAGGAGTCTGTGTGACAGGGGAGACCTGCAAAAAGCAAACTTCTCCTCAACCTGACTTAAAACTGAACCTCAGATTGGATCTTGTGTGCCCTAGAAGGGCTGCTCACACATCTGAGATGCTGTTCTGAGCCTCTTTCTACAGTTTCTGGTTGTAGACAATATAAAAAGCTAAAAAAAGCCATCAAAACAAGATTTGGAAGCTCCCTGTATTATATTTAACATATAGGATAAAGAAAACAGTGCTTTAGTGAATCATGGGCTTTGTTTTCAGCTGAATAGGCTCCCAAAATGGCTAAGTGATCCATTTTAGCTGTTATGGGAAGAATTTAGTTCAGTTCAGTCAACACGCAAAACTTCACCAGTCACCACTACCTGCTCCGCATGCCTGTGAGCAAACCTGCTGGTCCAAAGCCAGTTCACAGTTTATGGGTCCAGAACAGGAACAGAAACAGAAGAATTAAATAAATATCTTTGCCCTGCCCTGTTCCCTCTGCTGCTGTTGCAGCACAGAAAGGCTCCAAGAAGCTTGTCAGTGAATTCATCACAGTGTCCATGAAATTGCTAGGACATGGCAGCACTCCTTGGCAATCAGCTTGGGGAGGGTAGAAGGTTTTATTCCTCTCTGCTCTGAAGCCACTGGGTAGATGACTCACAGTAGGTTGGTGTTGCAAGGTTCCCAGTTTCTCTTCAAATGGAGGGGTGGAGCTTCCCCCTGCTCCAGAAGCAAAGCAGCCAGAGCCAAACACCACACACTAATGGATTTTTCCACATGCTGAGACCCAAGAGCTTGAAGAAGCTCCTAGAAATAGAAAGCTTCCTTACCTGCCTTGGAAAACTTTGCTTGCTGCTCTACAGCACAGTCCTGCCCATGTTTGTGAGGATACCTGAGGTCATGAGGGAAAAACATCAGCGCCCATTTCTGCTCAGTTCTGTGAGAAGCAGTGTTTAAAGCAGTGTCCCACGATCCCTGTGACAATCCCTTCCCATGGAGTAAGGTGCACAGAATACATTCAGGATATGAAGAGCCTGACCAAAGGATTGCCACACTCAGGGGCCACAGAATCTCTCTCTGCAAATTAGTGCCTCATGTTCTAAGTTTTAAGTGGTAGCAGATGTTGGCAGCCTGCTCCAGACCTTTGTTTCCCAGATTCCCAGATAACTGCTGCTTTTATGCAAGCCCTTCTCTAGCAATAACAATAATTAAGTGCCATTTATATAAGGTCTTTCATTCAGCAGTCCCAAAGCGCTCAATAAATTTAACAAGCTATTAATACTCAACAGATGTATTGCTTTGCAATTTTAAAAAGGCTGCATTCTTCTCCAGGATCGTCCACATTCCCACAAATGGCAGGTATCCTAATTACCATAATTATCATAATCACCAAATCATCTATCATTTTGCAGAGAAGCAGAATTAGGGGATGCCAAAGGCCACAGTACATTCTGTTAATAACAAAAGGATTTGAGCAGAGTTCCTGGCCTTTAACTTTGTTCCCATTGTGAGCAGGAAACCACCCTGCCTGCAGAAACTCACACGCACTGATAACTTCATCTAGCCAGAACACTGAACTGAAAAGCAAGGATGCATTCCCAGAGCACATGAGAAACCCAGTGGCTGACGAAGGCCAAGTCCAATCCAAGCAACAAGAATTTTCTCACTAGGACGCTTTAAGCTCACTAAAATTAAATTCAGTGGCCCAAGCAGGACATTGAGAAAGGTGCAGTAGTCACCAAGTAACTGCAATCTTGCTTATACATCCCTCTAGGATTCCCCCTGAAAAAAATAAATCATGGAAGGTACTGCTTGAAAGGACAAGCCTTGCCACAAGAACAGTGCCAACTCTTTACACCACGTAGATTAGACACTCAATTAGACACAAAACTGTGGCCTCCCGGCACCTGAAGGAACCTACAGGAAAGATGGAGAGAGACTATTTCCAAGGGCCTGGAGTGACAGGACAAGGGGGAATGGCTTCAACCTGGCAGAGGACAGGTTACACTCTCCCAACAATTGACCTCCCCCCTGCCAGGAAAACCAAAGGAGCTGAGCATCCAAGCCTGGGCTGCACAAAAAAATGAGGAACAGGTTTTGGCTAAGACACAGCTCACACAATTATCAACTGCGAGGGTGTGGACAAGCAGCAGCAATTCCTTGAGCTGTGTCTGAGCCTCAGTGTAATGCAAAATACTTCTTTTTCTTTCCTAATGATAGAATATGCTGAGTTGGAAGGGATCCACAAGGATCATTGATCCAACTCCAGACTTCTTGACAGAGTCTGTTTACCTTCTACCCTTACTATGCTGCTGCTACCAAAGGCAGTTCAAGATCTGTCACACAATTTGAATTATATTGCATTTGTTCCTATTTAAGGCAACATAAAGAAGCATTTGCAGAAATCTCAGATAGTTTGGCACCATGGCTCAATAGTCACAGTAATATAAACTGCAACTTAACTGTGCATCTCTGTTCATAGTTGCAATAATTGGAGGTTCAAGAGGTTTTTTGCCTAAAATTTATCTACTTATAAAGAAGACTGCACAGGGTCTAGCACCACATCACAATCACTTTGCAACACATCATGCAATAAAACCCAGTATTTAACTGTTGCCCCTTATGCTGAATGTAATGAGAATATTCCCACCCACTCCAAAGCTTCCTTGCCTCTGATAATCTGATCTACTTCTCCTGCTGGTCTCTCACACTCTGCACTCGAAACAGGAATTAGAAGTGGGAACCATGGCTCTGCGAAGGGCTTCTGTCTCTATTTTCTACCAAGCATACCTTGCATAACTGATCAGCAACCAGCTGACAGCACAACTTAAAGGAAAAATGGCCAAGCTCTTCTCAGCTGAATTAAAATAACAGCAAGTAAATAATCTGGATTGTACTGAGAAAATCACAAGACCAGTGCTTGGCGCTGGCTAGGGGTGAGGAGAAGGCCCATCCAAGGTGACACCCAATTCTTTTCAGCTGAAATAAATTTAATTCCTACCAAGGGGAGCCAGGTTTCACAAGCTCTAACAGGGAAAGCGTTCACTGGACAGAGGCTCTGTGAATGCATAGGAGGGACGAGACTGGGGCCCATTTTTTTCATCACGCAGAAATGTAACAGCTTTTTATTCTGTTTCATGAGTCAGTGCTCCCAATGGAAAGAGCACACACACATCATGGGTTTGGCACTGCACACCACTGCATTTCCTACCAGCCCCATCCTGTGATGAATCCGATCCATTTGGTTAACCTCTTCAAGGAGGGGTTTGTGCCAGCGGTGCTCTCCAGGAGCAGGAGGGGGGCAAGGCAGGGATGTGTCAGAGGAAGGATGAATGCCCTCTCCTTGCAGTCCCTGCAGCACAAACCACCCCTGTAAGAAAAACAAATGAGCCCAGAAGGCAGTCGGAAAACTGCTGAGAAAAAGGTCCCCTCCTGGCATGAGTCAAGCTCCAAAACAGTTCAAGGAGCTGTTCTGGCTTGCCATGGAGACAAATTGTCCAGCAGAACCTCTGACAGCTTTTGTCCCCATTGATTCACTCCCCAGTATGCCACTGGGCTGACAGACATAAGGGTGCCACAGGCAATCATGCAGGACATGGGGGTTTCAACAGGCCATTGCCTGTCATGGTCCTTCAGTGTCACAAACCCAGTAAAGTGTTTGAGAGAACCCCTGAAAGTGTTTGAGAGATCCCTGAGCTGCTGCCAGACTCTGAGGGTTTCTCTTTTGGCCACAGAGTGCATCTGAGAGGGCTGCAAAACTGCCAACGGGCTCGCGACCTAATTAAAAAATAAAAAACCAGAATCAAAGAATCCAGCTCTAAACCCAACCTCAAACCTAAGACAAGCCTTTGCTTAAGTTAACAAACTTGCCAAGAGGTCTCTGAGTTGATAATGTCTTATGTTCTTCCTAATTCTAAGCTCCTTCCCAGGATCTTTTGGCTAAATCCATCTCCCCAATCACCTCAGAGGGTCCAGACTGCTTAGGCACACAAAAACACTACATATCACATGTGGGGGAGGTGCTCCAAATTATGGGAATTCTTATTTCCTTTTCTGACTCTTTCCCCCAATCACACTCATGTTGTGAATACACCACTAAATATCACAGGTCATCCTCAAAGTCCCAATCTCTTTGCCTTTGTCTGCGACTGTTATTACATTTTATGAGTTTTAGTTAATTTGGACTGCCTGAATAAGCAATTTTCCAGGCCAAATTATTAACATGAAAATGCTTTCATTGCAATAACCTTAATTTCCCTAAATTATTCCTCCTGCTGACTTGGTTTTGCTGCTGTAGAGTTGGCCACTCACATGTGACAACACACACACTGTGGGGGCAATGGCTGACAGCAGCTCCACCAACAAACACAGAACACAAACAGCTAAAAACCCAATAGGTTTCAAATGTGAGTGTTGAAAGACGCCAAATTCTGTTACAAATACTACAGGGACAAGAAGCAAAGAGTTGCTTCGAGTTTTTCAGCTGCATCTGTGATATACAAGAAAAGTCCTCCAGTAACCCTGAATAAAACCTCTTTTGGAGTCAAAACCCTCCCACTGCATGACTGGTGACCAAGGCAGCTGTTACTGGGAAAAGCACCATTTGCCATTGTGTGGGACACAACACAACCAGAAGAAAGTGCTCCTGTGGTGTGCTGTTAAGTTGGTCACACCAGATAGGCTGGTATTTCCAGAGCTCAGCCTCCCCTACTTAATAATTGTGGTGCCATAAGTGGTAAATTTACTCATTTAGTAGAATCTAAGTTCTGTACTACGTGCCTAGAGACAGCATGAAGTTTAGAGGTAGAGGTGAAAGCAGCATGGCCTTCTCCCTCATGTCAAAGACACTGAAAAACAGAAATAAATTTTAATTTAAGGTTAAACAAGTCCATATTTGTTTATTTTTCCTTTCCACTCTGCTGTTTCCTATGCTTTAGGCAGTCTTGTTCTCAGTGGCTTCCTAACAGAGCCTGCAAAATATCTTATCACAGTTGTCCCCTTCCCACTGGCCAGATGTGTTCTCTAGAGGTTGTGGTAGATCTGAGATGGGATCCTTGTCCTCTCTGAAGGCAGGTTTTCCATGGGCTTCAGTGGGAGCAGCACTCCATCCATATGCCTTAATTCCTGCCTACAAGGAACAGGATTTGGTTTATATCCGTACATAATTCAGGACACAGCCCCTTATACTTACCTTGACTCTTTTAATTTTTTTTTTTTTTTAAAGACTTTTAGCTAAGGTTTCCTAACTTTTATTTATGATAGCCTAGATCCCTGTAGAAGAGTCTGGAGCAAATCTATGCTTCCAACAGGAGATATCCTACAAAAGTCTGGGAACTCTTAACCACAGAAAAAATGACAAAGCTTCAGGATGACTCCTTGTCGCTATTTTGCAAAGACGTTGGAAGAAACTGGGAAGCAAAGACTAATTAATGTACTTCCCACTCTTTTGTGGATTCCCATCTGCTCTGCCTCACTTTCTGAAGGCCCCAACACTCACAGAAGCGTTGCTCTGCCTGCAGACACATGGCAAGGACTGGGGCCACTCCCAGGCCTCCTCTTTAGACCGTTTACAAAAGCACAGAGTGACAGGACACAGGGAAAGGCTTCCCACTGCCAGAGGGCAGGGTTAGATGGGATATTGGGAAGGAATTCTTCCCTGTTATGGGGGTGAGGCCCTGGTACAGGCTGCCCAGAGAAGCTGTGGCTGCCCCTGGATCCCTGGAAGTGTCCAAGGCCAGGTTGGATGGGGCTTGGAGCAACCTGGGATAGTGGAAAGTGTCCCTGCCTGTGGCAGGGGTGGAACAAGATGAGCTTTAAGGTCCCTTCCAACCCAAAGCATTCCAGGATTCCTGTGAAATTCTTTCTAAATGGCTTTTTCTTGAGACTCTAAGAACATTTTCACAAATGCTGGAAAGAATCATGTTCTAGTGAAGAATGCGTCATTAAAAGCTCTTTGGATACCAAGAAGGACCTGAAAATTGGATAAGTGCAAGTTACAGTAAGAATTTTCTAAAAGGGGAAAGAAATTCTCCCCCAGCTTGACCAGAGACCCACATCTTTCCCTGCAGTGTCTCATAAGGAGGACATCCCACTCATTCTGGAATGTTATTTTGCTAATAAAAGTTAAGCAGTGAAGTTGCTTATTAAAAAAAAATAAATTTAAGAATATAACAATTTGTGCCCTTCTATGGAAAAAAAACCCTTCATCTGTCTCTTCTCATGACAAAAAAATGCCAACATTGAAACTTATAATTTCAGACTCAGTATCCCTACTCATCTTTGCAGGGGATGGAGGGAAAAAAATCCATGTTATTTGCCACAGGGCCTTGTTTGGAAGTGTTAGCCAGTTCTCCTGACCTCCTCCACACTGTTAAAATCATGGATCTTGACCCAAATCAACTTGCTGTGAAGTCAGAAGGCTTGTGACTGACTAGAGTGGGAACTGTGAAGAGATAAACTGAATGGGAAATGGGTTTTAAAGAGAGACCTCTCACCCCCAAGGCCAGACAGTCCTAGGAAACTAGAGAAACACATTGTTCTTGTTCAGCTTTTTGCTAGGGCCAAAAGATTTAAAACAAACATGGTTCTAAAACAGCAAAGGGAAAGACTTCCATTCCTCCCTCAGACAGTCACAATATCCTACTGACTTTCTGCTATCACTGCAGAATATTTCCACCTTCAGAAGAAATGAAAACTTGCACTTTGCAGCTTCTCTGAAAATAAAATCCCTGATGCTCTATGTGAATCATTCACAAGAAAAAAGGTTTCAGACCTTTCAAACATCCTCTTGGCGCTTGCAGTGCATTGAGTTATCTTCAGAAAAATTGAAAGACTTCCAAGTTCATGAAACAAAAAAGGGAGGGTCTCCACCAACACATGGACAATAAAATCTCCAAGTAAATATTAAGGGTTCTCTGAAAACAGAAGTGAAAGCCATGCAGATTTGACAGCACAAATATTTCTCATGTCTCAAGAAAAACAAGCGCTCAATACACTAACTCCAAAAAGACAAGCTGTGAAGCTGTGAAGCTGCTCTCCAAAGAAGTCCAGAAATACTGAATATTCATGCTGCTAACACAAATCCCACAAAGCATAATAAAAAATTCTCACGGGACCTTGCCTTCCTATCCACACAGGAACAGGGAGAATCTGAGCAAATGACATGTCCCTATGCTAGGGAACCAAGCCCGGGTCTTGTTTCTATAAATTAACTGCATTCCCAGAGCCACATTATAATCTCCTGGTTTGCTGTTCAGTCTTTTTCTACTCCACAGCATATTTTCATTTCTCATTTGAGCCCAGATCTCCCTCTGCTTTCCCAAGATGGCCATGGTTTTCTTTTAAATCAACATCTCTTCTTGTGGTGAGAATGCCCAGGCTGAAGGACAGTTGAGGACTCAAAGACCTGCCTGCCCTTAAGATTTTTCACAGGAAAAAAAGAGGAAGTCAGGTCCTTATTGCAAACTTTTCTCCAGAGAAATACCCGAGTACATTTTCTCCACTGAGCTAGATACAAGTACTCCAAAAAAGGGCTGCTTGAGGGAACAGGCAGGATTTTGAACAGGACAGATGAAATTCCCGCCCACCCCAGGAGCGCACAGACTATCTTGTTTTTCCTTTCCAGGTTCACAAGCTGCACCATGACTTTTCTCCTTTAGCAACATCCAGATGGAAGCTATTAACTCCCTACCACCATTAAATTTCTTCTTCTTCTGATTGCAATCTTGCTATCTTGGCTTTTTTACATGATCACTCAGCATGTTCACAGGAAAGTAGGAGTCCAAGAAGGAAGAGTAATACTCCCTGACATCTTGTCTACAGAGACACTCAGCAAGAGAGAATGCTAAGAATCCTCTCAGCCCACACAAAAATCACTGCTTGTGGGACAAAGGGCCACCGCAGAACCTTCTCCTGCTTGTACATCAAATAGACCAAAAACGGAGTATTAACTATAAAACTACCGACTGCAACAATCAAAAAACATTTAATCATTACCAGCAAGGGGAAACTGAGTTGGGAATGCACATTCTCACTTCCACAAGTGCACGGAAAGAGACTACAGTTGGAAACACCCAGTATAAGCGAGTATTTGAAGAAATCAGCGTTAGAGTGGATCTTTTGAACAATAATTTTAGTGATACAGTGGTGTGTGCACATTATCACCCAAAGGTACTTTTCTTGATACCAGAACAATACTCAGTTACATTAAATCTCTAGCCTGCTTCCACTGATCAGTTCTGGTTGTTCCCTTGGCTACTTGGCAAAGCCAAATACACATTCACTCATCTCCTCTTCAGATAAATACTCAAACCACATAGTCTGGGGTTTTGTTTTAAAAGCCAACTTAGTCATTAATCACTGAACTACATCAAACTTAGTGAGGCTGCAGATCTACTTATCTTCAGGTTACCAGAAGACTTCCAACAGAAATAGAGCTGCTCCCCAAGCTTCCCTTCCTTTAGTCTGTTGCATCCTAGGAAGAACAATATAGCAATCTCTGTGATGCTCAGATCTCTGCCCCATCATGAGGATCTGCAGTTCATCAACTCCAGAGAAACTAAACTTACACTACTCCTTTCCCCAACCTTCACCTCTTACTGCTTTGAAAAGGAAGCAGGTGGTACTAAATAAACGTTACAAGAGCCAATTTTTCCTTTCCCCACCTTTTGCAGTCACAAGCATCACCACTCCCACAAGACCATATGAAGGATACAATTTAGTGCAACACTATCAGGTTTCCTTCAGTCAAGAAAAACTTCAGCTTCTTCAGTCTTGTCAAAAAGTTCTGAAGATGGTCCATCTTTCAGATTAACAAATTCAGACTCAAGTATGAATTAATATATTGAGCATATATTGACAGGACAAGGGAGAAGGGCTTTAAAGTAAAAGAGTAGGTTTATATTGGATAATAGGAAGAAATCCTTCCCTCTGAGGATGATGGGGTCCTAGAAGAGGTTGGCCAGAAAACCCATGGCTGCCCCATCCTGGGAAGTGTTTAAGAGGAGGTAGGAAGCAACATTATCTACTGGAAGGTGTCCCTGCCCATGGCAGCCTGTGGAAGCAGACGGTCCTAAAGCTCCCACTGAACACAAACTATTCCATGACCCTGTGATGATTCAATCTCTGCAGCTCCAGGGAGATGCCAAACCTGCGCTCCACG
>VYZT01043931.1:51844-79264 GCA_013400735.1 Pomatostomus ruficeps | reverse complement strand
GCAAACATAATTCCATTGATATCTGGTGATTTCCTCATTCCTGCAAAAGCGATTTTATTTTTCTCTTTAACAGCTCATTATTTATTTCAGTGAATAGATTGTTTCTTAGTCCCCAAAGAGTCTTTATAAACAACTCTGGCCTCTCTGACCACACACTTCTATCCTTATCTATTGCTACAGCAGCGTATTAACATGCTCAAACAATGGTTCACAGACATCAGTGCTGCAGCAGAAGTGCTTTTATGTGGTTTGGTTGAAAGCTTTTCTCTGAGGGATAATTATATTTCTAGTCATGAAGAAGAAAGAAAAAGAAATTAAGTTCATTGCAGCTATATTGAGATACAAATGAAAAAATTGGAAAGAGAGACTGTTCAATAGTAGTTTGTCTGCAATAAAATGTAAATTCTCCTTTACTAAACCCCACATTTTCCATAAAATACTGGCCCATCCTATGTCAGAAGTAGATTCTTCAGGTTTTTCAATTCTGGTTAATTTATTTGGTGTCATAGGAATTTCCAAGGATATTGAGTCTCTTTTTTAGGAAGAGGTGCTCTGAATAATCACAGCCTACATACCCAACACTGAACAAAAGATTAGTGCTTAGTCAGTTTTCAGACTAATCAGTAAACTGGAATCAAGTGTCATGATGTTGGTGACACATCCCAGAAAATTTAAAAATATCCAAGTTGGAGAGCTCACTAACTGGGCGGTAACACCAAAGGACATCAAAATAATGCTGAAAACATCCCAGTCAAAGGGATAAGCTAGCTGAAGAAATTCAATGGAGTTGTGGGAGTGCCTCAAATCCCATTTTGCCCCAGAATTTCAGCATCTACCTCTAGTCTGTGGGAGAGCTGTAGTCACTTTCCTCCTGTGATGATTTGAGTAGACACCCTCTTCCCAGGAGATTGCCTTGTCTTCAGGGAAGTGTGCCCGCCACACATGTCCCTTTCTTCAGCCTGTACCATCTCACCTACACTCCAGGTGTCTGCTTCATGTATTAACTTTAGTCAGCTGTGAGTGTTTCAGATATCTTCTATCTTCTTTCCTTTTAACTAAGCAGTTGTTCAAATTTGGGTACTTAGGTGTTCGCCTCTTCTAAAACACACATTTTCTTTGAAAACTCAATGTAAAAGTTCAGAGCTCTGTATCTTCCATCTGGTATCCTCCAGGTCAAAATCTAGGAGGTGGTCTAGTGACTGTTCAGTAGAGACATTTTTCAATATGAGAGATGGAAATGACAAAGAGCCAGAGGCAGGGGCTCTCCCTCTGACCTTCACATGTCTCCAAAGAAGTCCAACAGGCCTTTAGTTCCTAAATGTGCCCATGGAAGTGCCTTGTGTCCCACCCATGGCATGAAATGGAGTGAGTCCTTAAATTTCATACTATGTACAACTACATAGTATGAAATTCCTCATCTGACGTTTCTGTGTACAACTGTTGTGAAAACCATGCCTCTTTGTAGCAGTTATTACTGGAGAGGCGAGTTTGTCTTGCGCTGGCTTTCTTAGCAGAACCTGAATGCTTGTCTGGGGTGCTAGGAGAGTTTGCAATTATGACCTGTCTTACAGGCAGTACTTGCTTAAACAGCTGGAAGAGTGGGAAGACATTCTCTCTTTCTGTATACATTACCAAAATAATCATGGCTGCAGCAAGGCCCGTGGGGCTTTTCTCTCTTCGCATAATTTTTCTGTATTAAGACTTATGATACTTATCAGATGTATTGAAATGATAACTTTTAAGAGCTGGTTAATAGCTCACTAGAGTGATGTTCTGTAAGAATTTGGCAGAATTATTATTTATTAAAGTGATGCAAAATCCTTGATAATGCAATCTATAAAATAGTCAAATCATTGTCTTTGAGTGGTGGGTGAAAACCAGCACCAATAATTAAATTTGAATGATGGCTATTGGAAAACTTCACAAGTTTAATAATTTGCAGCTCCTTGTTAAGTGAAACCCTTGATTAATATTTCTCAGTTAGCTTCCAAGTACATTTATAAGGTTCATTAGATGAGGCCATTCAGAGCAACAACACACTGATAAGCAAACTGGAGAGAGTACCATAGAATTTTTTTTCAATATTTATTTACATCAAAACCAGATGTAGTACATACATACAACAAAAATATAGTACATTTCTGAATACAGCAGTTATGGAATAGTTCCTCCCATCAATACCTATGTGTGAACACACACAAAAGAGATTCTCTAGCTGTCTTTGTTGCTATAAAAAGTGCAAACTTCAATAATGGTTCACTGGAAAAAGATTATACCAGTACTGTCATGGCCCCAGCAACATAAGAAAATAAGTAGTCTAACTTCTTGCTATTAGTTTTAAGAAGCTGGTGTCCAACCTGATAATGCAATTTATGTGTTATGTGGAGAATTGATTGTCAATGGATACATGTGTCAACATGACTGGTCTGGTTTCAAAATAAGCATTCATAAAAAACTAAGGGGAAATTTCCATTACTTCACCTCTCCCATTACTGCTGTAAGCAATTTCCCCTCTAACCAGATTTGCATTGATTTCGTGATGAAAACCAACATTATATCCTTCCTCTACATTTAGTTAAAAGGAAAGGATACAACTTTTCTTTTCTTGTGTTCAAATTGCAGAAAGAAACTTTGATTCCTTTGCATGTAGATAAACATATGCACATTTCTGAATCTCCTCTGTCAATTATACTTTGCCTTATTCACCTGTGCCAAAGATTTAATTTAATGAAAATGTCTTCATTTATTACAACAAAAATGTTGTTTTAGTGGTTTTCTTTGAAAACTAAAAGTCATTACCATTTTGCACTGTAGATGAATGTGAATTGCTTATATGATAAGAAAATGTTTTTAGTCCAGAGCCTGTCCAAAATGAGACACAAGAAAGCAAGTTTTTATTCCAAAGCAAACCCAATGAAAAGCAACAAAGGGAAGATCTGCTTTGCTATAGTTCCTTTTTCTTTAATGCACAGAAATAATTACTATATAAAATATTAATAGCATAAAAGATCTTTTTGAGATCTGTTTTATTCACTATTCTGCTTATTGAATGAGTTGAACACTAATACAAGTTTGTTCAGCACATTCAAGCGCTTTGTCTATGGACTTTCTGAATGAGTGCAGGGGTTTGGTCTCATGAGATACCTGCTGAGGCTGAGCTTGAGTGATCAGAATGACACTGTTACTCTCATGTGACAAGTTTTATTTAACTGGCCCTAATGAAAGGTAGAGCTAAGTAAGAAGCCTGCACACTTTTTGTGATATTTTCTACTTAAACTACATGGATCAAAAATACACCTTTACTTGAATTAAAAAGTTCAGGAAAAATTAAGGAAGTTAATAAGTGATTGCGTAATGTTAAGAGAAAATTATGTTTTGTCTGAAAGCATGTTGCTGTTTACAGCCTACAACAACGTTTTGACACACCATATACGTGCAAGGGAAATGTGGCAGATTTAGGTTGAATTTAAGCCTCATAGGACGGCATGTGGCTGATGGAGATCAGAAATTTGTACCTTGACCAGACATGTGCTTCATGTGCTCCACTAAAATGTGTGTCTGACCACGCAAAGTTTTCGGTATATTGTAGGGCCAATATAAAGCGGAACAGCTGCACTGACTGCTGAAGGAGGTATGTCTGTCTGGCTTAAAAGAGTCTGTCAGTCAGAGGTGGTCCAAGAAGCTGCTGCTCTCTCAGCTGCTTGCTATGAACTCTCAGCTGATTGACCAGAGTAGATGGGATTAGCACATACTGATAGTCCAGTGTGGATTCATGCCATGGAAAAAGCTGTGGACTACAGCAAACTCTCCCAGCACCCCAGACAAGCATTCAGGTTCTGCTAAGAAAGCCAGCGCAAGACAAACTCGCCTCTCCAGTAATAACTGCTACAAAGAGGCATGGTTTTCACAACAGTTGTACACAGAAACGTCAGATGAGGAAAAGGAAAAAATTCAAAATTATAAAATCCCCCTTTAAAAATCAGTGTTTGAGGGCATAGGAGTGACACACCATGTGAAAAATTTGGTTTTGATAAGGACAAGAGAACTGAAGACAACATCTCCAAGGGCACAATTAAGAGGTTGTGAACATGACTGAAAGTCTTGTAAAACACAGCTGGAGATCCAATATGTGGATAATTGTCATCTCTGTGGAGAACATATGAGGCAGCATGATTTGCTTCATAACAGGGCTGTTTGGAGAAGAAACTTCTCCCAACCCTATTGGAACAAAGAAAAAACACCTTTCTATACTCAAAGCCATAAAGTACCAGTAAACAGCTCTGCAATTATTAAGACAAGAGCTGAATCTTGACTGAAGACCCTGCACACCTTGGAGGAGAGGAAGAAAATGTTCACAGGTATGGACCTATAAATCTTTCACACTTCTAAAGCTGATGGTTTGTGAGGAAGTCTGAAAGAAGCACTGTCTTGAAGCTGATAAAGTGCAGTGATAAAGGATTCACTTCCTTTGTATCTAGGAGCTAAATATGAAAAATTATTTCACAGGCTTGAAAGTAATCTGGTGTATAATACTGGCCTGTAAAATATGATGAAACTCAAAGAGTGAAAAAATTCTTTTTTCATTTCACTGTAAGGGAGGAATCACTAACATATCAAATACGACAAAATGCAATGAATACATTTAGGAAATGTTTTCTGAAATCTGGGAAGAGTATTATGAGAAAACAACATATGTGAAAGAATACAAACAATCTATATGGATGCTGGTAAAAAGCTGACCTTTTAACTTAATGATTAAATACTGCTTTTGCATATTTCATTTGTGGGGCTGAAATTACATTTTTAAGAATAGAAATAGAAACACATAAATATATAAATAATTGTATAAAAGAACTTAGGTTACATCAAGGCACTATTTTGTTCAGTTAATATTTGATTTTAATTTAAAACTAAATTCCAATATAAAAATATAAGATTCCATGAGGACTTAATATTTTATTTAAAGCATCTTCATTAAAAACTAAGATCTTCAATACCGTATGCATTATCAAGATGTATTAATTGTACAATGAGTTATTAGTTAGCTAAGCATGCTGAATCATATCCTAATATCTAATTGTGTCTTGAATGTATTCAGATAGTTTGATTCTACCACTGAGATTTTATGTCCTTTCTAAGTTTGGTGGGATTTTAAAAATGTGAAAACGTACAGGCAATTTCATTTAGTTTCACATTTTTTATTCATTGGAAATTAGTTTGAAAAAATTACTTATGGAATAATATATCTTTTCCTGGGGCTTTAAAAAATTGATCTCAGAAGTAACTTGGGTTGTATTTTCTCATCTATATCTGCATTTCCTCTCCATAGCCTTGGGGTTTTTTTAAAGCTTTTGGGAATCAATTTGATAGACTATTGAACCTTCTATAACCTTTTTGTAGTTTTTGTCAATACAGAATGAAACACTGGAACTTGTATTAACTTATACAATTGTAAAATTAGTATTTCAAAGCTAAAAACACCAAGGCACTTGATGTTATAAAATACAATCTACTTTTCCCTTCCAGTTAATAGCAGCTATTTTTGAACTGGTTCATATAGCTTTCAGGGTATGGAGTAAACAGATCATTCTCTATGAACTTTTACGTAGAGTCACTTTTACCTTTAGATGTGAACATGACGATATGAATAATATTCAGTGAGACTACTAGCAGGATGAAAAATGGCTTAGTGCTAGTGAGGATAGCAAAATACACATGAACTGAAAATCTTTATTCATGGTCAGAACCAAATTTATTCATCAAGTAATCAAACTGTGCTTGACATAAACTCACTGGCTAGTAGAAATAGCTAATAAAAGATCCTCATTAAAGAGCTGCTTATTTGTGTCCGTTGTGCTGAAGGTGTTCTAAGGGGCCTTCTGTTATGTGAGTCAAACTTGAAACATAGCACCAAGGTATAAGCATCTATGTAAAAGACAGTCATGTGTTATTTATTGTGAACTGATATTAACTATGACATCAAACTGAGTTCATCTGAGTAAAAGAAAATCATTATATTGATGCATTATTACACTAGGAAGTGAAGGGTTTGGTTTTCACTATGTATTAGGAGAGACCTAAAAGTACTGAGATACTGGAGCGAACTGGAATGTAGTCTGAGTGGTGTTTGAGCTTCATTATCCCACTGGAAAGAAGTATTTAACTCTGAACTTCACCATCCAGAAAACAGAACTAAGTGCCAGTCTTCCCCATGCTGGATGAGAACTGCAACAGATGGAGAAAAGACAGGCAGGCAGCATTCCTCAGAGACTTCTGACTTTAGTGCATAAACTAGGTACCTTGCTGATCAGCCCTTGAGACCAGTGTCTTAATGCGGGAAAATCTGAAGTAGCAAAAACTGCTTTACCACGGAGAGATTAATGCCTAGATATTTTGAGACTCAGTTTTGAATCTGAGCAGCCAAGATCCAAATTAAATGGGTTAAGAAGACAGAAAGTGGGAAATACTCCCAAATGGTGCAGAATTAACAATTCTGGAAGTGTTAGTATGCACAAGTAATTGTATTTGTTGTCTTTAGAGAACAACAGAATTATGCTTGTGTATAGATGCTTTGTGCCTATGACTTGTTGTATTCTTATGGTTTTAAGAAATCTTCAGATGAAGGCTCAACTCGGAGAAAGGAAAAAGAATATGTTTTCACCCAAGAGCTAACACATTTTTGGCTCAAAATGTTGTGGCAGATCAGATTCCACATTTCAGATAGTTCACATGGGACAGTTACTTTTATCACAAAATCTGTTTTTTCCCTTAAAATATTTTATTCTATTACCTTACAGACTATAAAAGCTTAAAGATTTACTGTGACATATCCTTTGATTTTCTTTATCCAGTTATTGCAATCATTGCTTTTTGGCACTCAAGAATAAAAGTATTTGCATTTGTTATGTAGCACTTGTGGTTTTATTTTGCCAAGTGCCATAGAATAAAATCACTAATGGGTCGGAGTTTAGGAGTCTGTCCTTCAGTAGTGATACAGCTATCACTGTAACAACGTTATACCACCACTCGTGATAAACCTTCACAGTAAAGAAACCAGTATCTCATTGGCTTTGGTTTAGAATATTCATGTATGTCTTTGCTGACAGCTTACTGGTAGCTGAGCTTCTCCAATTTCCATCTCTCTGGCCAATTTCATTTTTATTCCAACTCCACCACAGTGTTCATGTTTTAACAAAACCTGAACAAAACCACATTGTTATTACATGTGTTTCTAATTAATCTGTTTGTCCGATTTGACATCTTTATATGTACATCTTAGTTTTCAAGAAAGTATTTTCACCTTGAATTAACTCACCTATTTAAACATCAATTTGTATGTATTTTAAATTTCAGTTTCATATGTGTGATGATGTTTAACATCCAGAATACTGTTTTCTAAATGGACTCTGCATGTTGGCACTTTGAATTACATAGCAGAAATGCGATTTCTTCATCTTTTCTGGAAGAGAAGTTTTTGCACACTTTTTTCCCCACTCTCTAGTGTACCTCTCTGGTCAGATGTTCTGTAGGAAGGTACTTTTGGTTGTTACCCCAGATGTGATGTCAGTAAATCATGAAATTGCAGCAAATTTATATATGGAGAGGAAGGACATGTGTCTTCTTCCTGACAAATTTTCTCCTGCAAAACAAAAACATACATATGTAATCTTGAAGTTGCATCCAGCTGATGCAGAAAAATTTTGTGGGAAATGGAGAAAACAATGGTTCTTTTAAATAGCAAAAATGCTATTTAATAGCTTTTCAATCCTTTGTGCTTGAAAAAATATTGTATGACCTATAAAAGAAATTATGCCACTCTTCAAAAAAGTACACATTTTTTTCTGACAATCAGGAAAAAAAAATAATTGTGAATTAAAAGATCCTTTAGCATAGGCACATTATAGCTTGTTTTTACCTATATCCATGTTAGCTTTTCCATCAAGAATCTCTAAATATCGCGTCTTCCTTTTCTTAATGTAAATCCTTTGCTTGAGTTTATCATGTTCATAGTGGTTAATATTTTGCAAAGGCATCCCCTGGAGCTAGCCACATCTCTGAAAATCATGAAACCTTTACTAGTTTTTTTTTTTCCCAGGCACTTCTCAAGGGAAAAACACAAAATAAAGGCTTTCTACATAGTTTAGCTAATTTTAAAGTAGGAATGTGATTCTTTTCTTAAACTCATATGAACTTATGAGTTTAAGACATGTGTTTTCATTCAACAATCAGCATCCATAATGCACATGGAGTGCATTATGGATGCTGATTGTTGAATGAAAACACATGTTCCAATGTCAAACAAAGTTCCTGTAATAAGTCATATTCAGACTTCTTGAAATTCAATTACGTTTTCATCTGATTTTAATTGTAACCATTTTTACTGTCTCTTCATATGTACAGTTTTTATTTTTGTTCAAACTACTTTCCATTATGTTCACTTCCACTCTTCCTGCCATGCTTATGAAGCGATTGTAATTTTAATCAAATAACTGTAATTCTAATAACTAAAAGATCATGCATTAATTTCCCTGTCTTAAGCGCTAAAATAGAAGGCTTAGCTTGAATCACATATACTCTGACTTTAACAAACTTAGGGCATCCCCTCTGTCCCACTGTGATCCATCTTGTTGTTAGGTGCTTCTCCGGTTGTCAGTCTATGAGAAAGAGAAAGAGACAGGCAGTGCTGCTGAAGCCAGAAACAGTATTCCTGATTCATCCCAGGACATTTACTCTAAATGAGCTGTGAAAACAGGCTGAACGCCACAGGCAGTAGTCATCTGCACAGAATGCGCAACATCAAGCTTTTAACCACAACACTGATTATGCCAGAGCAGGCCAAAGAATAAAAGCTTATTAGGGTGAGCATACCTTTATTTTTTCAGCAGGGATATGGTCATCTGACTCTCAGTATTAACAGAATTATGTGTGACTGCAAGATTATACTAAAGAAAGTCATTATGATTTCTAGTTAAAGAAAGGCACAGTGATGGCCACTAAAATGTGCTGTTGTCTCTGGGCTTTATACAAAATATATTTTCTGTATTGGAGAGCTTGTACTTCATTAACATTTAGAATACGGACTTTATGAAGCCAGACATTTGAATGACTATCACAGAGAATGTGTGTATGTGTTTGAGGGCTTGTGTCTATATGTTCTGTCTCATATTCGTGCATGTAGTTTGAGGGTGCCTTCTGCCAGGCAGGACTAGAAATGACTGCCAGCTACACTGGCTCACTGCAGCTGAAGAACAATAAAGTGACTTTCTGCCCTCCTTCACATCAGCACAAATATTCTTGCAAAATTGCTAAAAGGACAGCCACCTGTATTTATGGTCCACACCAGTGACCGTCCATTCATGGTTTTCTAAGCTGGTAGGCAGCCAATATCCATCCTTTTTATTTCTGGACTGGAAGCCTATCTAAATCAGCTAGTTGTGAATCAAATCTCTGATCTCAACCTCTAAATGTACTTGTCTTACCAGAACAGATCCAGCTGCTGATTCTTTCTCTGTACAAATCCAGTCTGTTACAAAGATGCCTTGAAAGATGCAAGACTTTTTGCATGGGAGTCATAACAGTTTCATTTCTTAAAGTTTGATTGAAATATCAAAAGGCACAAAGCCTCAGGAAAAGGCTTTAGCAGTTGGATGGATATCAGGGAGGGCATCTGTGAAAAGATGTAAAAGTTGTAATATTTGCTTGCAATGTGAACTGGCGATAGGATCCATTCAAGAAAAGAAGTGACATTATCTGTCTTCATACTTAGCATCTTGGGACTTTTTAAATCTGCACCACTCAGAACAAACCTGAACTGAAATGAAAGTGTTTTTGCAGAGGAAGATTCTGGAGGATAGGTTGTCATATGCTGATTTGCAAGATATACTAAATATTTAAAGATAATTTCTAGGATTAAGTAACACCATTCTTATAAAAGAAGAAATATTCATCTTTTATAGTCCTTGTGTTGTCTTTTTTTCCCCAGTTTAAATACCTGGGAGAGTGTTCATGGAAATGCAGTGTAGTTGTAATGACCATGTGAGATTCTTAAATAGTTCAGCTGCACACTAATATCTATAAAGCAAAAAAGCCATTTATTTTTCATCATACTCTTGCGAAAAAGCCTTAAAGGTTACTGTTAACTATTAGTTCTACAAGATTCATATACTAATATTGAAAATCAGAGTTAAATTATGAAAGAGTCTGTGTCTAGTGAAAGCCCAGGAGGTTATTTTATGGGGTGTTTTTTTTTCTCATTTACTTTATACCTCTCCATCTCTGTAATTTCAAGATTGTAATTAGATGTTATCTGAGTAGGTTGGCTTTTGTCCCGGTTTGAGACAAATTTTGGGAGGAGACTCCGAACGGGTGTCTCCTCTAAAAAGGCAGAATTAGAGCCCCTCCCCCCAGCCAAGGTTCAGAATTAAAATCTTCTTGGAGAGACGTGAAAAAGAAACTGTTTATTTAACAAGCAAGGTGAATGCAGGCACAAAAAACAAAACAAAACAAAACTTGAATAATATTAGACAGTAAACCTTCTCTGTGATGGAGAAAGATGGTGGATTTATCAGAGTCTCCCCTTTCTCTGGTGCCACTCCTCCTGAAGGTTCGGCCTGGCTGGGCCGGGGCGTCTGGCAGCTCCTGGCGAGGGTCCTGCCGACTGTCTACCTGGAGATGGTCTGATTTTTTTGGATAGGAAAAAAACAAGCCAAACAGTCCAAAAAAAAAAGGAGGAAAAAAAACCCAAAAGAAAACTACAATCCCAGTGGGAAGGGGAAAGGAAAAAAAAACCTCTGTCCTAACTCACAGCTGGACAGACTACTGGAAGAAAAAAACCCAAAAAACTTATGCTTTATCTCAAACAGATAAAAACACACCATGCCAGGTTTCTCCCTGCTAGCTCAAGGTTACAGGACCTGGGCTTAAGCAGACGATAGGAAAAAAATACAGAGCATAAAAATCACCCCAGGACAACCTTGTACTGAAAATCTGATAAATATTCTCATTTAGGAAATCTAACATTAATGAAATTAATATTTTGTTATTGCTGTTAAGAAAGCCAGGGACCTGTGAAAATTCGTAGTAGTAGCTGCTGTTGCTGTCTGGTTTCCATGCTTCTGCAACTCACCTGCTATTAGAAGCAGATTATTTTATATTTTCTACATGTAGTTATAATGAAATCACCAATAATTTAGGCCTTTTAGTAATAATATTCTGTCTTAACACAGTACTAGCTTTTTCATAAATAAATTAAGCTTTCCTGTCTATGAAGATACCTCTGGTTTTAGTCTGGAGTCTGCATGTGAGAAAGAAGAGTTACTCTTGTTACCTTCCACTCTCCCCAGTATGATATTTGAATAGATGGAGGCCTTTAGGAGGCTAAAGATAAAATAGAGGTTTTATCTGTTTTCTGTTAGTTTTAATTTTAACTCTATGATCTTATAGCTATTCCTCAGTAAAACTCCAGTCCTTTTATCCTTCTAGTTTACTGACAAGCACATTCCCTTATCTTTCTCTTTGTCAGCCCAGCTCCTGGCATCTTCTCCATTGTGCTCTCTTGTGAGCTTCACCTAAATCCCCTTGATGACACCTAGCACCTTTTTCCTTTGCAGTTGTATTTCTTCCTTGCATGTCTATTGATGACATTGACTATTTCTCTGACACATTTGGAAAGCTGTAATCTCACACTCTGAGAAACACTTTGTGATGGCTCTGGTGCAGCTGCTTCTTTTGCCTTTAGTTGTCTCCAAAATCCTGAAAGGCTTTTGGCTTCAGAACACATTCATTATTTTAGGTGTTTTCCCTGGAGAAAGTAACCTTAGCTCAGTGCACCTGAGACAGCAAGCTTACAAAGCACTCTGTCACCGCACGTGAAAATGTAGAACCATGAGGGGTGGTACAGCTGTGTTTGTATGGTCTAATAGGACTGCCCTGGGAAAGCACCTTTGGAACTGTTTCCGGCATAAGATAAGGCATAAATGGCACTGAAAAATGTCATATAAAATGTTAGTGCAATAGCTGTTCAGATCTGTGACCTCTTTTCTACCTGACCAAAGACACAAACATTTTCCTTCCAGTATAATCCTGTTTCTGCTGAAATGATTAATAAAACTCATGGAGCTCAATGAGGAAACCGTTCATGCTCTTTTTTTAATTTTTCTTTTTTTTCCCCAATCATCATTGCTTTTAATACAGTATCATTTATTACTTCAGCTGAACTCAAAGACTAAGGGCCACGTAACTTCTTCAGAATAATATTAGTTTTAAAAGACTGCCCTTGACTGGAGGTTTGTAGACTAAATAATGGCTTGTATAACAGTGTGCTAAGAGCAATGAAAGCATTGCCTTCATTTTCCTTCTTCTGCATTCTCACTAAAGCTTGTAATGGCATGTGCTGTCAAGAAAGATGCATATTAAAATTTTAGGAAGTAGTTATTTTTTTTTACGTTATAGATATAGAGCTAAATATAGGCAGATAGAAAGATAGATAAAAGTTGAAACTTTAATCTTATAATTTGAAATATGTAGTTTTTGTAATTTCATTTTGTTTCTGTTCTATTCAAAGAGACACAAAAGAATTCCAGTCACAGAACATTTACTCCCTGGACTTTGAGACTGAAAACTGTCACATGCACTGACAAGCATGCAATTTATAAACACAGGAAAGAAAGGAATGAGCTACACCTTCAGCCCAGTAGTAGACATCTCAAGTGGCCAGCTAGCTTGGCAGTGAGTGAACCCTCCTGCAGTAGATGCACTGTCAGCTGCAGCACGTTTACAGATGGAAGTCACTTGAGGTGAGGTGCATCCCCCAGCTGTACCCACAAAAAAAGTGCATACTGAAGTCAAAGGTGGAGCAGTCCAATAGTATGAGTGGGCTGGTTGACATGATTCCATCAAAGCCTTGTATGATTTTTATTGCTGTTTTTTCCCTAGTGCTACGCTAGATTTTTCTGTTTGCAGTGTGTAATTCTTCCCATTGCAGAGCCTGTGAGATTTTGACAAAGTCTCTCTATCAAGCTCAGTGTAGTTCATGTGACAGTAAACAGAAATCCTAGCTTTGATCATAGAGTCAGTGGGATATGATAGTCAACAGCTTAAATAAAGGAAAAATCCTGCCTTGAGGGGAAAACCTCACTTTAAAAAAAATAGCATATTTGAATCTTCTCCTGGATGTGGAGGGAACTTCATTTTTTTCCAAAGTGAATAAAAGGACAGTCTATGATGGCAGAACTTGGTTGGGCTATGTAGAGTCTGCATTTTGTGACAGAACAGGGGACTCGTTCCTGAGGGAAATCTCTGCTCACACTTGATGGAGAGTTAATGTTCCTTTTTGCTGACCAAAGTCGAGTGTTTCAGCCATGTTCCAGCCCAAGGACCTTGTTAATAAAGAGGGTTTTCATGAATTTTTTTGGAGAGGGGCTAGGTATAAAAAATGAAAGACAGAGGCTAGTACTGAGGCATTAATAGAAATGAAAGGACACAGGAAGGTCATAAGATGCTGGCATTTACAACATGCTGAAAGTGTGCTGTCCTTAAACTAGATGATCTTTTAGATCCTGTCCAACCCAAACCATCTTATGATTCTCTGAAAAAGTATGCTAGTGACACATGTAGTAGGAAAATAACCTTACCATCCTGAAGGATGTGGAAAGTAAGTACAGAAGTAGAATATAGACTCGTAAGAAAGGAGAGAGGGGCAGGTAGTTCCATGGGGTAGAACAGACGCAAAAAATTAAAAATCTGGAGATACACAAAGCTGATAAATGCAGAGAAAACATGTGGTTATTCTTTCAGTCCATATGGCCTTAGACTGGTTGATGCTGTTTGCAGTACCTTTCTGCAGCTGTCTTCTTGAATGGTAGCAGCTGCTAATAGGGCTTGAAAATAATTTCTCCCATTTTCTCATCTTTTCCTTTAGAGAAGTCTAGACTTCATTAGCAATCACAAGAAAGAAGAGTATTAGAGGTGCCCAGGAATGTCATCTAGATTTAGGGTTATGAAACAGGCAGGTGTTAAGCAGAAATGATTGACAGTAAATCAGATGTAGGAAATTAATTGCCAGGAACAGATAGAAATTGGGAACTGGGGACTGAAAGTTATATGGATGTGCGATAGAAACATATTTTTATGATATTTCAGGTGCTATAAGAATAGACAGCAATATCAGGCTAAGGCAAATCTTAATAACAACACTGTTGAAGCATATTTTCTAAAATAACAGAAGAAATTAAAATATGTAAGACAAGTCAAGGTTCTTTGTGGAATATTTGACTGCTGCGATAAACACATGAAATATGAGATTTGAACTGCATGTGGATGATTAATTCAGTTATGGAAATACCTCTCCTGAAAAAAGATAAGCACAAATTATGTAAAAAATTAAGATATGAGAGGAAAATGTCAGGAAAAATATTAGGAAAAGTAATAATATCCATAAATAGTATAATGAATTTTAATAAAAATTAATAAATCCTTTCCTCACTTGGGAAAAAACAAGTGATGAGATAGAATTTTACTGAATCAATTATGTTATTAATATATGGTTATACCAGACTAATTTTATAGAATTATAAATAACGTAAATTAATGTGTGCGTGTTGCAGTGGAAAAAGAAGACTGAATATTTAAAGCTGTCTTCTCAGAATTTGCTTAAAATTATACTCAAATAAACCATCCTCAATAATTGCATAGCTGATCATTAAAAATGTTCATCCTTCCAACATAGCTCAGGACGTGGAGCAGTTTCAAAGAGGAACTTTGTCACACACAGGTGTTGGAACACAAGGTAATTCATTATGAAACCCCGTTGTCAATGTCACTCAGTGCTTGGGGCTTTAGACTGAGTGAGGGGCTACCTAAAATTAGCAAAATTTAGCTTTTTTAGAGCACTCCAACTTGTCAATAACAACTGCTAATGACAGCCTGACTTTAAATTGCTGCTTTCTAGGATGGAGGCATGACTTCAAGACCGCAGTGTAGTTTTCCTAAAACTCTGCTGATTTAGAGAGGCAAGAGCAACCTTTCCTTTAGATACTGAAATGGAATAGAAATAGACAAACTCCCTTGGCTCCATACTGAAGTATTTACTGCTGTGAGTTGACTTATCAATTTCTCTTTTATAAAAATTTTAGCCACATTGCTCTTTACCACAGTTTTACTGTTTATTCTGAAGCTGGTCCTGAGAGAGGAATTAGTAGTGTCCTTATTTCTCTGTTAAAGTTGTGCCATTGCAAAGAAATAAATGGTGAGATTTACTAGGGCAGAAATTGAGTAAGAATCAACATGATTCTAAAGCCAAGCAGCTAAGGGTGGGAATCATCTTCCAATCTAATTCCACTTTTGCAGCTTTTCCAATGAATCTTGATTACAACTGTATTTATGTTTCCCACGCTGAAAAAAGAAAAGTATTTTAGCCTGTCTCTAGTTAAGAAAGTTGCAATTTTAGACCAGTGAAAATTACTATAATTCTGTGTTTCTTCACTGTTGTACCACATGGTGTAAATGTGTGCTACAAACTTGGCCAATCTGTTGCAGATATGACAGATGGACTTTGCTGGCTTTGGACTCCAGTCTGGCTCTGCCCCAAGCAAGGAACTGCTGCACTGCTCCCCCAGACAAAGGCTGCATCATGAAAGGTTA
Source organism: Pomatostomus ruficeps (assembly GCA_013400735.1). Lineage (NCBI taxonomy): Eukaryota > Metazoa > Chordata > Aves > Passeriformes > Timaliidae > Pomatostomus > Pomatostomus ruficeps. Next base: position 63,625 of record VYZT01043931.1, on the reverse strand, counting down.
AGAATTCCCAACCTGCATTCTTTGTTGTGCTCCACTCCAAAGTGCTCATCACCAGACCAATGTCTTTCTGGCTATTTTCATCCTTTACGTATGGGCCACAATTAAGGACTCTTCTGTCGCTCTGCTTCTCCCATTGTGCTGCATGTTTTTTAGTTTGGCGGAGAAAAGAAAAGATATACTTTCCATATAATCTGAAATCTTCTGGCTAGACAAAACTATATTTTAACCAATTTCTTAATGATGTTTGAATAATTCAGTATGAAGAGCATTTCATTAACTGTAAATAAAATATTAACATTTTTAAGGTTTCAGAAGATTTCAGTTTGTCAGTTCTTAAAGAATACTTCAGTCACATTGAATAAGACATAGAGGACTGTCTGCTATTAAACCCAGAAACTAGACATAAAAACTTGACTACTTTTCAGCTGTTGCTACAGATTTCTTATTTCTCCTTGGGCAAGCTATCTGTTCTTCTGTCTAGGAAGAATATTAGTGGAAATTTTCCTCTCTAAAACACAATGCTGTCTTTTTCTGGTGTTAATCACCTGATTAAATGATTGAACTTCACTGATACATCCTGGAGATCTTTGGCTTTATGCCTTCATATTTCAGTGAGAAAATTCTCTCTTCCCATCAGCCCTGGGCCTATCCCCCAACTCGCCTTCAATGATTTCCACAGAGATAAGAATTTCAGAATTTCTCTTTAAATCAAACAGAAAAGTGCATCTTGGCATTTTATAACCAAGCCACAGTGACTGTTCACAGTCCAAGACATCAGGGAGTCATGCAAATGCAGATATTTTGGCATTGATCTTGTGCCAATGTGCCCTTCTTCTCAGTAGGCTTTGGTCTTCTCTTGGTGTACCAAAGAAAACTTGCATCTGTTCAGATCACAGGTACATCAAGTGTCTGTCTACCAGCAAAATACTGATATATAATATCAGTGCAAAGTACCCCAGAGCCTTGGTGGACTAAAAGCACAAGGAAGCATATTCTTTCCCAAAGAAAGAAATGCCACTTCCCCAAGAACAGGAGTAGGTTTGTGCCTTGGATTCTAATCTGCAGAGCAGATTTATCTTTAGTGTAGTCCTCAGCACAGTTCACCAGTGACAGTCAGGGCACCTGGCAAGGTATCATAGGGAAGATTCATGAATGCTTGCAGTTTCTTACCCTAGTGTTTTTGAACATCTGTTATGATCACTGCTGAAAACAGCTTCTTTCATTAGACAGACCTTTGCTCTGACCTAGCATGTCAACTATCTTACAGTTGTAAGTAATTAAGACAATTCACATGCCTTTTGGTATACTCTTAAACCCCCAGGTTCCTTGTTGATGCTGGTTTTTTCTGCTTGAATGCATTTACGTGATGAAGACGTAAATTTCTTCAAAAACATCTCTAGTCTTGAGGAGTTTTCAGAATGTTTAAGAAAGGACCTTCAAGGCTTAGGGCTTATAATTTTGAAATATCACATTTAAAAGTCAATGCTCTTTTCTGCTATTTCTTTTGTGACATTGGAAATTAACTTGGGAAGTCTGGGGACTGGGAGGCAAGACGGAGAACTTTTACAGTGTGTCAATAGAAGACAGCATGGTGTGGTTTGCCCTTCACATTGTGAGGGAGATACATGTAATACAGAATTTATCTTTTAAATTCAGTAAATAACTTTTGCTCCTAGAATATCAGAGTGACAGTAAGATGTCCCTAGCTGAAATGCACTATTAGATCCCACAGCAAGAAACATAATTAATTAAGACTGGCTATGTAACTGCGCAACCTTTTCAATTCTAGATGCATTACTAAAAAAAAAGCACTCAGCATAATCTTATACCTACATGTGAAGTATTAATAACTTAAGAAGGACAAATAAATTTTTTTTACCCTTGTCAATATTGTCTCAAGCAGCTGTCAAGTACTGTTTTTCAATATTTTTAACCAAATACAAAACAAAACAAAATAAAGCTAATTAGTTTATGCTAAAAGCCAGTTTTTTATACCTGAGAACAGGTATAATACACCTGTTGCCTGAAAAAAAGAAATAGGGCTATTACTCCAAAGAAGAGACAAGCTTTAAAATGTATTTGAAGTTACAAACGGCACACTTATGTATCAATGCTTTGCTTTATTAAATGGATAGTTTCTGAAAATCTACAGCTTTTCAAGTGGTTCTCTGTAATTTCATGTTTCTCATTGATACTGTTTCAGAAGTTAATTAAATACATCTTTAATCAAGCAAGCAATGTAAACCCATGCTTGACATAAGGAGACGTGCTTTGCGATAGAAGATTGAGACTGAGTGAAATGTTCCTGTACATTATACCTGGCATCTGCATTTTAGTGTTTGAAGTTTTAGGCTCATAATTCAGCAATCCCTGAATTGTTGGCCCTTGTGGGTATGTCTCTGTTCACAACTGGTTACTTATTTTCTTAGTGTGGTACCCTGCTTTTCTCACAGCCCTTTTTGAGTCATACCCTATTGGCAAAAGCATATAGCCCAAGGACACGGATTGCCACAACTCATGCATTATCACATTCACTGGCAAGCTCTCATAATCAGTAGTTTAAAAAGGAGCTTATTTCTTCATTCAGTTTATTATGATAATCTCAAATATAAAGATGGGGGAAAAAATGAGTGCCAAGTTAATATATTTTGCCCCAGACTTGTTCATTTAAACTGAATTGCAAAAAACTGCTCAGTGTGAAATTATTTTTCTTTCCTTGTTTCCAGCAGCAGTTTTTGCCTTTCCTGTATGAATGCAGTAAGGCAATTCTGAAATGTATGTGTATATCTATACACGCATCTGCTAGCGCATAGTTGGAAATATGGTGTGAGAAGGCTTTTCTTTCTTTGAATTTCTATTGTTTTTTTCTTTTGAAAACTCCTTGATAATTCTAATGTGCATGGTACATTGCAGAAAAATGAATTTTCTTCTGCTTTCTGAACTGTTACATTTATGTAAATAATAGTTCTATTCTCTGTCAGAGGATCAAAGGTTTTGGTTGTATCAGGAACTGTATTTTATATATCCATTGGAAGTAGTGAGATATAATAGCTCTTATGCTAATGGTAGTAGCTAAGTAAACAATAGGTTTCTTTTTTACTTCACCTCTCGTTCAATTTAAAATACTGAAGAATATACTAGAAACTAGAAGCAGAATATACTAGAAACAATCTACACAACTGAAAGATGGAAAATGTTTTTTAGGACTTCTTAAATCTGGCTTTCCATCTATTTCCAAACTTCAGTGTCATAAAATTAAAGGAAATTTTGAAACAGTAAGTTCCTTAGTAATATGGGTTGAAATAATTCATCTAGCAATATTATTGCTCAATCTCTGATGTCACATTTGCTTTTTCCTTATGGGGCCTGGGTCTATTTTCTCTTACAGGACTAGTCAAAGCAAAATTAGTTATTGCATGCAATAGTTTCTTACAACATCTGATCCTGGTGAAACTATTCCTGATGACCTCAGAGAGTCGGCCACTCACAGGTTTCCAGGGACTTCAGTAGATCACGATGCTGAAGATACTGCTGGGTTGGCCTGTCGTTAAGGAGCACAAAATGCCATCCTATAGCCAGCATGGCAATAAATTCTGTCCTTGGAGGAGGTCATGCTCTGACTGAAATGACCAAGCAGCTGTCCTGACAATACCACAAAGAACCTGCAACAGGCCCGAGTCTCTGCTCTGAGCCTCGATGTGAGAGAAAAAACCGTTCCTGGGTACAGCCAAAGAGCCATATGACAGATATTGGATAGATACAAGGATCTGACACCTGAATATGTGTGGGGTTGGGAATACCTGCCTGAGGCCTTCCAGTTACAGCGGGCAGGATGACTGATAGTGTTATACATCTACCTCATACCTCATACTTCAGTGCTCATGCTTCACAGAGTGGATGGAGCACATGAATACTGGAACAGATTGAAGGATGTCAGTATCTGAACAGACAAAATAATGCCTGTCTCAGGGCATCAAAGAGTGAGTTTCTTACCCTGAAGGTTTTTGCCAGGAAACAGAGCAGGCTGCTCTATTAGGTAGTGCAAGCCAGGAGCCAAGGGTGACAGCCAGGCTGGAAAGGCAGTGCCCTCACCCTCAGGTTGCAGTCTCACTCTCACAGTACCCCAAAAGAAGAGGAAAGAAAGAGTTCAATAACCAGATTTGGCTAAGTGCCCAGTCATGACGGGGCAAGTCTGTGGTCAGGCCAGAATGACAAGTCAGGAAAGAAAGGAAAAATGTAACACCAGGTACAGCACACCTCCACCATAGCTCAGGCTAGAGCAAGAGGCTGAGTGCACCTGCAGCTCCTGAATTAATGCTCAGGAGGCTGCATGGGTTGAGGTCCCAGCTAAGACTTTCCACAGATTCACTGTTTTTATGGCACTCAGATCTAAGCATGCATGCTTGTGCCGTATCACACATGAACACAGGCAGCTAAATACCCAGGAGAGGAGAGAAGAGAGTAAAGGGGAGGATCACAGACAAAGGTTATTAACTGGTATAGGACAAACTATGCCATTGAGAGGACTATAGCTTACTTGACTCCATGTCTCTTGATTGTAGGTGGTGGCACTTTTCTTACCCAGCCAGGCTCAACAGGCAATGCATCTGTCAGCAATGTTGGAGTTGTCACCACAGGACTCCAGTAAAAAGCTTTAAATGAGGTGTGCAAGGTAAGTCATGAGAGAAGGTTCATGGGATAGGAACTTCAGGAACTTATATACAAAGTAAGAGGGCTTATGTGAGGTATATAAGAATTTACAATACCCAGGGCAAGAGTACCTGTTTATGTGAGCTAAGGATGTAGTTTGTGAAATCCCAGTGGATCTGGAGGTTTCTCCATTTTGGTCACAAGCACATGTACTGGAGGGCTTTTGGCCTCAAGGGCATGCCCAGGGGCAACACAAACATTGCCTCTCATTAGGTATTGCATCTTGGATCCTGCCTGTCTGTGCAGAGTTGTCCTGTTCACTGAACTAATGCAAGTGTATCTCTTGCCCCTTAGCCAGGAGCATGAAGTTCATCATTCCCATAGGATGACATAGAGCTTCAGGGAGAAGCAAGAAGCCCTTTGGGGAAAATCTGTAGATTTCTAGCTCAGGAGTCTGTTTTGGGATAATACGTCACTGAACTGGTGTAAGTAGAGACACGCCTCAGGGTTTTATTGTCTTAGATTTAAATCACACAGGCAGATGCACAAAACTGGTCCTAAAGAGGATGACAGGTTAGCTGGGGAGGGCTGAGCTGTTGGAGAAGATTGTGTCTTTAATGCTNTTTTCTGGGCTCTGGAGAAAGATTGGGATGGTGTGTGGGGAGGAGTTTAGAAGCAAATAATGTGCATAGTCATTGCCACATTCCAAATACAGCTAAAACGAGGATGTTAGGAAACAAAGAAAGTAAGGAAAGAAAACACTGAGTGGAAAAAGGAGCAGATAAAAATAGTGAATAATGGGAAACCTGAGAGAGGAATGAAGGTCATAAAGATGAAAATTGTCTGAGAGAACATAAAAATAAGCAAAGATACATAAAGATAAACTGAAATTTAAAGATGTTTAAGGGCTGCCTTTTCAATCAGCATTTAAAAGGTTTTTGAATTAATGGCAAAATTATTTGCTGCAGAGAGAGCTATCTAGGCAGATATGGTTGGTAGAATATTTACTAGTATTTATCATTTTGTACGACAGCCATATGAGTTCTTTCATAACAAATTAACTAAATTACTGGGCACTTTAGTGAAATCAGGGGCAATGCCTAGGCCTGACCTGACATCTTGACACAGTTAAAATTTTGGAAAATATTATTAAAGACTGATTGAAATGCTTTCTGGGTAGATAATATGAAGATATAGAAGGTCATACCTTTTAATACCTTCAATGTTTTTCAATACCTTTCCAAAAGTACACAAAAAAAGATTGGTGTGCCTCTCTGTAGATGAAATTTGAAACTCACATATTTGGCTGGAGACTTAATTGTCAAATTTTTATAAGTCTGAAGGAATATTATGTTTTAACCCATAAAATGAACTGAGGAAAGGTCAGTTTTTGGCACTGGAGCTCTCTAGTTTGTCAGTGGAAAATGATTCATAGTGAAGTATTATAATGTGTATTAAAACTATGAATCAAAACAGCTATCTAATATTGCAGACCTATGACCAATTCTTTAAAACAATCATGTATTTAATTTTGTGTATGCAAATAAACCAGTGGACTGGTCCATTAGTAGTATTAGGCATGTGCATATGTCTTGCAGATTTGGAGCTTAATTATTTCCCAGTTTTGATCTTTCTGTTTAAGCTTGTTGTCTAGACAACATACGTTCTGACAGCCCTAAACTGCTATAATCTTCTTTCATTTATTCAATAAATGTCTGAAGCATTTTTAGAAAAAATTCAAAAAACTCTTTCCTGAGACTTTGTACTTCAATGTACATCATTGATGTCTTAACACAAAAAAATAAGAAAAAGTGATGTATCTCATATCTTCTATTTTAAAAACTCTACAAAATAAGACCTATGTAATAATTTGCAAATGCTGTGTTTCAGTCTTTCAAATGATTTATGCTTAAGTTGATCTCACACCTGTGAGTATTTTTATATGTGCACAATCAAGGTCATTGGTAGGAATTTAAAACTCTTTGGCAACAGACTCTACTGTCTATGTAGCTCTCACCACAAAGCAACTTCACATTGTATGACCTTATGCATAATGCCAGTACTGAAAGAGTTGTTTACTTTGTTTTGAAGGCTAAAATGTTGTAGAGGTTTTCAAAATATCTTGTTGACTGACAAGGAAAAATCATATTCTAAACTCTAGGTAGAGTTGCCTTCATCAGGTTGACAATTATTTAATATGTGTTTATTTATAAAAGCATGACCAAACCAAACAAAACCACAACCAAACAAAAACCAACCAAACAAAAAAAACCCAACAAAAACCAAAAAACACAGCAAAGACCAGTTAAATATGTGGGTGAGATATTATAAACATTTTAATCAGTGTTTCCAAACACCCTTTTTAATAAACTGATAACTACATCTCACCATGCATGGCACCATTGCATTTGGACTCTAGATGCTTAAAATAGCATTTTTTAAACTCTCAGGTGAATCATGGTTTTGCAACTACAGTGTGAAACTCCCACTTTGTTTCATATATTAAACTATTCTTTTGCCCACTAAAACAGCAGGGTCACCTGGGCGAAAAATAAATGTGAGCTTTAGGTTGTTTTCAAAATGAACATGTAGTCACGTGTTACTGGATAGATAATTTTACTTGTTTTCACTTAAGTAAGCTGGATAGCCAAAGTCTTTTTAGTCCATTTATGAGTAAAGCAGAAACAGATACATACAAGCAATTAATTTTGACAACAAACCTCAAGCTTTTTATCTCAGTATTCTGTAATGCATTCCAAAGTCTAAACAGCTCCAATACAAAAATGTCCAGTAGTGAGTCTAGTTTGAAATACAAATATGAAGTCTGACTTGCCTTAAGCAGTTCAGATAGCATGATGTGCTGTTTCTCAGTAAGAAATACATTTAAGTGTGGTTTTTCATCATGCATACAATGTACTGCCATAGCAGTACTTTTTGGAGGTGTGCTCTGATTTTGCATGCCGGACACCTTTTTCCCGTTCTTTGGTTTGCAGACCTCGAACTCTTGCTCCAGCATTGTCTGATGGCTTTACAGATATTCTTATAGAAAAGGTAGTTCAGTTTTATGGTTGAAATGGGCTTTGCTTTCCTGTCCATTCCTTACCAACAATTTAAGCAGGGACTGAATTCACTTTGAATTTCTGTCTGCAGCTCTCTGGTTCCACTTACAAATGAAGAAACCTTTGGAGTTTTTTCATTGTTTATAAACCTTTTGTCATTTCCCCTCTGTAGATGACCACAGGTTATTTTCATAGTCCTGATTTTTGTACATTCAAAGCTTTTACACTGGCATTTTTCCTCTGTGTGAAGTCTGTATGCTTCCTTGCCAAATACTTTCTCTTGAATTTTGTGCAATCTTTAGAGCATAGCTGTGGGTCATCATGGTTAACAGCAACTTGAGAATACTCCATGATGTAGATTCAAACTTAAATGGAGAAATCTGCAGCATACTATTTTTTAATGCTCTGGATCTCAGCAGGCATGAAGCTTCTTTGTAGAGATTGTACCCTCATACATAAGAAAGTAACCAGTTAATCAGCAGAGATCCATAACAAAGGATAATTAGACACAATCCTTAAACCCACTTGAAACTCTAATCCCTTTTTTGTTTATTTTTTTGCCTGTAACTGACACAAGAATCACATAATATGATTTTAAATGGAGTTGTGCATCTATTGGCCTTTCACAACTTTAAAATGAATAAGATACCTTTATTTTAATCAGGTTTCTTCCTTTAAAACCTTGACACTGGTGAAACTTCTTTTCTTCACTCATAAATTCCTTCATGTCTTGAGGGATGAAGAATGTGTTTTCACAATTTTCCCAAAACAGAGTGAAAATAAACTTCTCTAGGTAAAGAAAAGGTATCAATGAGGTGCTAATTCAGCCTTATGTTATCTCCCATAGTTGTCCAGGAATTTTCTTGGTCCTTAAATTTGTTTTATGCAGCTGCATACATGCAGAAATTACAAAATCCACATTTTGGGGGGGAAAAGGGATATTTTCTGCCAAAATTTTGATATTGCAGAAGAATCCCCGAGCTGCCACGTCTCCCCAGAGATTTTCGAAGTTACCTGGATGTTGCATGTTCAGGGACACCTCAACTTGCTCGTCTTATGTAAGGTGTAAAATGTCAATATCCATAAGGAGTATTCCAGTGTCCAAGAGAAATCACTGCCAGGTAAAAAAAGTACTTTTCCTCATGAAAAGTGTGATCTGCATGTCTAGGAATAGTTCAGCAGTGAAAGTACTGAAGTCTTTAGATCTATTCAACAGCCAACCAAGTTTACATTTTCATGCAGGATGTTTGCCTTCTTGATTGTTGTATTTCTTAATTGCTTCATATTGAAAAGGAGTCATGACCTTGCTATCGTTTACATCCTTGATATTTTCTCATGATTTACTGACTTCAAATTAGAGCTGAAAGTTTTCAATATACATGACAAAGTTGTAGCCTTCAGCAAAATGTTTCAGCTATGAATTTGTCAAGTAAGAGAAAACAATTTTGACACATTTAAACCTCTTGACCTTTTATAGATGAAAATGAACGAAACACTCAACAGTCTGATGGAAAAGACTACATAGGGGAACACTTGGTAGGTCTCAGTTGTCAGTTTGCCCAATACATTTCCTTAAGTGAACAAGGAGAATGACAAAGCCATTTGTAGACATCTGCAACTCCCATTTCCGATTAAAGGACATGTATCAATTCTACAGATCAAGTTGTAGTCGTGGAAGGAAACAAGAATTCATGCTGGAACCTACTAAATAGGAATAAAACAAACAGCCTGGCCAGGCACGTAGGGTTGTAACAATCCATACAGGATCATGTTTACTCTCAATAAATGAAAAATTAATGATGCATATAAATTAAATCAATATTTACCTGTACCTGATTGATACCAAAAAGTAGTTTTCACAATTTCATTAGAATTAAGACAAAAAGTGTAGATTCACAAAATTGTAATGGATTTTTGTTGGGGTTTTTTGGGTTGGTTGATTTGGGGTTCTTTCGGGGGTTTTTTTAGTGCAAATATGGTAGTCATATTTATAGACTCAAATTCACTACACAGTGAAACAAATATGAAATTTGTGGCAGAATTTGCATCTGCCACAAGAGAATTTTAAGAAGACCCCAACTCAGAAAACCTCTAGTCCCACAAATGGAGATTGATAGGCATTTTACTCTCAGGCCCTAAGACAAGAAACCAATAACCTGGGATATGTTCTGGTATATATTCACCTCAGTTCAGATGTATTTAAACCACAGCAAATAAAGACATAACAACATCTGACTCTGCTAACTTAGCTCATTTAAAAATAGCTTAAATAATAGAGCTGGAGAAAATGTTTACCATGGTTACCATGTTCAAATAGGGAACACTATACAAAATTGTCACTACTTTTGACAGTGGTTTCACAGCAGACAAAGATATCAGTGTTTATAACAAAGCTGTCATCCAGGCAAAGGCCAGGGCATTAGGACTCAATAAAGAAAAAAAAAAGGTGCTGGTGGATTCATTTAGGCAGACAGTCAGAGGGTGATACATGCATAACTTAAAAGAGAGAAGTGGTACAGGTGTGTGCTATACTGAAAATGAGTTCTTACTGTACATTTGCAGATCTTGTGCCAAATGCTTGTATTACTAATATGGAATATGGTGTGGTGTAAATGTGTGAGAAAGGAATCTGTTTAGAATTTTGGCTCCTAAAATGGAAGTCTCAGAGAGTCTCAGAGGCCTCCCAGGGCATTTGGGTCACACACAGCTGATGTTTCATATTTACATCACAGGCTGTTATGCCCTGAGAGCTTTCTATGTTGTTTTTAATGAAGAGAACAGACAAAGGCAGCACTGTAAGTCAGATTCCCCTAAAGACAATGTAACTAGGCCAGCTGACACACTGAGTCCTTGCTGAACACAGACAAGTGCTGCTCATCCCCCCTGCACACTAAAAGCTGTCAAATACCCAAAAGCTTTGTAATGTCCTTGCAGTCTTAATACAGCTCATGTCTGTGCATGCACTGTGTACTTGTGTTTGATGAGATGGACACTTCAGAAGTTCCAGCTGCTGGAAGATGGCATCTACTTTATTTGCAAACTCTGGTTAGTTTTCCCCAAAAGCTCAAAACTTCATGAAATTCGGGGTACTTTCAAAGAAATAACTAGAATTGCTTCCTCATAGAAACTTATCCTCCTGGTCCTGCCTGCAAAATATCTGGTGCATGATCCTGACCCTGATGGTGCTAGTGCCCATCTAAGGGATTTGGGAGAAAAACAGGAGAAATGTTTGAGAACTTGAACAGCAGACAATCTGCTAGGGCTCTCCTGTGTGTGTGTCCATGTTTTGTGTGCATATGTGCATTTCTATTTCAGCTGTTCTGAACTGATAATGAGTTTTCTCAGCTACCAGACAGAATTACTGCTCCAGGACTAAAGATGCTGGTTCAGTTCTGTAGGAAACAAAACATGGTGCTGAGACTTAGCAGAGTGCAGCAAGGAGCGCACCCCATTGAGTTCACTTTAGGCATTTCCTAAAAAGCGTGTGTTACAAAAATAGAAATGTACTTTCAAGTCTCCTGGGTTCTAGTTAAATTCCTGAGGGGTGGGAACTGTTCTCCCCTTGTGTTTGCCATCAGCCTCTTTCAAGGACGTACATTCAGAGCAGGAGCTCTGAAATTAACTTCTTAATTCAAAGTATGCAACTCTTACAGGGCTCATGGCGACACATTGTACACCCTTTGTTGTACAACAGGTGTGGTAATGAGCAAGGTGCTGATTTACAATTGCGTAATGATTTCTTTGAAATACACTGTAATCTGAAATGCTGAACTCCAGTTTTCATAGTCTGGCCTGTGCCACATCACAGGATCATAAGTTCCTAGCTGACCCTAGCTCTAAGTGTAGAACTTCTGCCGACAGCTGCACAATCTGGTGTAACATATGATAGAACCAAAGACAGAGGGTAGATTTAAACAGACAAAGGGTAGGTTTAGATTAGATGTTAGGAGGAACTTTCAACCCAAACTGTTCTATAAATGCCCTGGTTAGAACATAAGCAATACAAGATAGTGAGTAGAACCAATGGAACTGAAAAAACTGATTTTGTTCTGTGGCAGTGACCTGACAGAGT
>VYZT01043931.1:0-51806 GCA_013400735.1 Pomatostomus ruficeps | reverse complement strand
TGAATCAATACTAAAATTCTCTCTATCTGTTTATGTAGGTACTATTGCATAGAGGATATGCTTTACTAACATTCTTGGAAGCATTGAGCAAGGGATTTAAACTGCAAAAGGGAACTATATATTCAAAACAGTTATAAAGAGAAATGGGAAAGTTTCTTTTAAAGACCTTGGCATAAAGTTGTAAATATGAATAACATCAGCAGGTTAGATGCATTTTAGAATCCAGATTATTGTTGAGGCATGCCTTAACCAAGCAACTTTAAACAATGGGATGTAGAATCATAGAGCTGTTTGAGTTACAAGGGACTGTAGTTTAAAAGTCTGGAGTTGCTGCTGTAGTAAGAAATTGCTTTTTAAAATTATTTTCTTTCAAGTTGTACATAAGTGATTTATCAAGTTTACTGGGTTTCACACAATATCCTAAAGCTCCACTTTTTTTTTCAAGTTACTGGTTATTTTCTTTTTTCATCAAGGTCTCTTTTACAGTCTTTGCTAATAGTCTTACAATTTTCCTCACTACCAGACTCTGATATCACAGGTCTTGTGTTCAAGTAAAGCAATTTAGGAGAGAAAAACAGCATTATTAAATTCTAACCAACGTGTAACATTAGAGCAACAAAGATATTTGTAGTTGTATTAGTCTAATTTATTTCTACAGTAATGGAATTCTTAAATTTTCTCACAGACAGAGGGTAAGACCTATGTCAACATTTAGTCCGAGATTTTCAGGAGGATAAATTTAGGCTTTGATGTATCTTATGACATTCCAATTCATACCCAATATTCAAAGCAGTCAAAAATAACTCCCTAGGAGTACAACAGGATGAGCTCCATAGCAGCTGTCAATATTGCATAGCCTAAATGGGTCTAGACAAGGTGACTGCTTATCACCTCCAGCTCTGCACATATTAAGACTCCTGCCAGTGAAATACATTCAGTTTCACTAGGTGACAGCATGCCTCTGGTATGTCAGCAGAAAAACATCAGACTTTTCTCAGATTGTCGTGGAGGATTATATTTTGCAGTAATAGGTAGCTATTATTTTTAAAGAGATAAATTGCTGGAAATTACTCTTAGGAAAACAGAGCAGAAAAAATTAGAAAGGACAATAATTTGATCAGAAGAAGAGAATTATTGAAATTGGACATTTCCCTTTGACAGAACAATCTCTGGGGACGTGGCATTAGAATAATCAGGCACAGCAGTGTGAACTGCCTTGTCTTCCAACCATGCTGTGATACTTACCCCCATGACAGTAGAAGAGCACAAGCATAAAGTAACTACACTGTACTTATGAAGAGCACCCTGACAAAACAGTGGGATCCCTCAAGGGCAATGCTCCAGGGGTACATAGAGGTTCAGATTCTATTCAGAATACTTATAGGCAGCACTGTTTAAATTAGAGTCTACAACTATTTTAGCAGTCAGGAAGTTTGTTGCGAAAACCTTGGCCTGCACCTTGGAACAGTATGAAATTCAGGAAGATTTGCCAAATTAAGTGCTTAGATTAGGTAACTCACCCTCAGAAAAACTACCTAGTGAAGTGGTAGTACCACAAGAGAAAATTATCGTGGCATTTGCAGATAAATAATTACCATTATTCAATAATGTAATGTTATTGCACAGAAAGAAGACATTATTCTAAGGTATGCTAACAGAGCTGTCATAAAAAATATATGTCTGAAAATTTCAGAGCTTGGAAAAAAATAATTTTTTTATAACAACTCTGGCTTTGTTCCATATTGCAGTTGAAGAAGGGAGTCAGTCTTCTCTCCAGTGAAAATGTGTTACCCTGTTGCACAAGTGAACAAACACTAAACTATATACTGAAAAGTTATGGAAAAAATTTACAGTAGAGCTAATCTGAAGATTTCCTAATGGGGAAATTCCTACTTTTCAGGATACAACGACAGGAGGTCCACTTATTTGTAAGGACTGGATGATATTTTTTATTCAAGCAACAGCACTATATTCATGGGAGAAGCCACTCTGTATAAAAAGGACTGAACTATAGTTCACAACAGTCACTTTCCCAGAGGAGTACACAGCAACAATGTTTTTAATACCATATAGATCATCATCACAATGCATTAAATAGCTAGTGACAGGCTGTTTTGTCAATAGAGAGGTTGTTTGTAAATAGGACAGCCGGAAGCTGACTGTTACTGAGTCAGAAGTCACAGAAAACTTCATAGTGAAAGACAGAGTTAAGAGTCCTTGGCTCTTAATTTAGCCCTTATTCATAAATCGCATCCTAAATTGCCTTAAAAATGGAATTTAAAAAGCAAATGTGGTTGCTAATGGGTATCTCATTTCAAACTGCAAATAAACTACATGAGTCTAAAACAAAAAGGCTGCAGTTTAGGTGCAGTGTGAAAAATATGCCATGATATAACAAGCCTGAAGTTATCTTTAAATACTTTCAGATGACACAGATTGTTAATTGAATGAGTGTTTTGCTGCACATAATTGACAGGGCTTTTTCAGAATAATAAAAATAAAGCATTGGAGAGCTCCATTGAATGATGTCCTCTGGAGAACTGACCCAGCTCTTAAGAAATCTCTTTGGGGGTTCTTGATAATCAGTGGAAATGGGACTTTAGGGAATAAGTTCTTTCCTTTTAGCTACTGACAGTGTAAATGTCATGGATGCTTCAGTGATGTGTACAGAGATTTATGCTAGCCTCTACCACACTTTCCTAATAGGAGCTAAGCACCTGGATGAGGATTGTTTCGCTTTCTCAATCCCAGGGAGTGTAATTATTGCTCACTTGCTGGTCAAAATACAATCTTAAATCTTACCTCTTGAAAGCAATGACAACATAGCCATTATAACTAGCATCTCCATCAAAGACATTCAGACAAGGCTTCTTTTGAATCAGGTCAGTTTTCCTTTAACAGACAGGCCAGCCCTCATGGGATATCTCACATGTCACCATGTAAACAATCGTGTGTGAGCATTATTCAGTACCAGATAAACAAGATACTAGCTAAAGTAAGGGGCAGTGATAAATGAGTTGAGCCTGAGGGCCAGCTCCCCTCATCAGCTGTACTACAGGCAATGAAATCCAAAAATTTCTTAATATTATTCATCAGGAACAGGGGACAATGTTTTCATTGTTCTGCTTGTTTTGCATGCTGTTGGAAGGGAGAAAGTCACTTCCTACACAAGAGATTAGATGGAGATTATGTTCCTGACATGAAGTTTCCCTCTGCATTTAACAGGGTTAGGAATTCCAGAGTCTCAGTGGATTTGCTCCGTTTTGTCTGTGACTGCAGTAAATGATGATATGAGAAAAGAGTCAAGAATCTTTGTGGGACACAAGGTATGTATCAAAACCAGTTTAGGATTCTTGTCTGATATTCTGATAGGCATGTCCACAAAACACAGGTATAATTTAGATGTTGTGCTTATTTCCTATACCCAAATATAATTCTGCTAGTCTTGTAGTGTAGGTACTCTGCCTCACCTGAAATGATGGCTCACAAATTTTAAGGGCATTAGTCCCTCAAAAGTATGAACTTCATAATATTTACAAGGGTTGTGCTAGAGCTACAGGTATTTCCTTTATGAAGTTAATGGTTTCTATAGTGATTATAAGCACCTAGTACAGCTGGAACAACAAATACCTAATTGTAAATACACTTCCTGATTAGAGATTCTCATAAGAACACAGGAGTCTCAAGTGTAGTGTGTGTTGAAGCCAAGCAAGGTAGTTGTGGGTTTCTTTAAAAAAATAATAATTTCTTAAATAGCTCAGCTGTCATAGGGTCTAGTTTCTCTGTGGTTTATGAACTGCATTCCTACAGCTCATTTTCATAACACTGCCCATGCTCATGCCAAATGGATCCTAAGCAATTATGCTGTATATAATAGGCTGCACAGCTGAGGCTATTCCCACAGCAGTAGTCAGTCTACTGCATACAGGTATCACAAATTATTTTGAACTTTCTTCACGGTCAGAATGACGTGTTCCACAGTACTGGATATTCTTTTTAAAGCTCCACTTCATTAAGTGGTTAATAGTCTTGTAAAAACAAAACCGCTATCTTCACAGCTGTAAGGACTGCAAATGCAGTACTACTCAGGAACTGCTGTAGGAACTAGGAGATAGTACCCCAAACCAAAAAGCAATATATTTCTTTCTCAATTTAATGATTTTTGAAAGAAGTGTACTGATGACACCTTTAAATAGAACATTCACACTCTCTAAAACCAAGTACACTGTGTGCATATATTACTAATTTCCAACAGATATCTGCAAGTTTGATCGAATGAAAGAATTAAGTCTATATTTAGTTCAGAATAAATATAAAATGCTCCTACATCCACTGATAACTCAAAGAGAACGGTGAGGCTCTTTTGCCATTCAAAAACAACCAGTTATCAATGTTTGCAGATTTTCCAATGCCTTATTCAGTTGTCTCATTAAAGAGGCTATCTGCTTTCACAAATGATATTTAACTCTTTGCCTGAACATGTGGAAAGGGGAATGAAAGGCAGGGAGAGGAAAGTCACTTTCTTTTCCTCACTCTTCCTTCCTTTCTCTCTTTCTCTCCTTTGCACTGCTTCCCAACACATCAGGATTAGCAATGATCTGATGGCAGTTCATACAGGTTACCTAAGGGAGAGGAACAGAAAGGAGCACAGGGTGATAAAACTGTTTACAATACACTGATAACTTCAAAAAAGCTGAAATGATGATTGGAGAAGGCAGCAGCATTTAAATGGGATATCTTGCCAACAACTTATCCATAACCTACCAGTTGGTATGACACACCTAAAAAGATACTTACCATATACTGTCTTCCTCACACACTTGTATTAAATATATATAATTAGTTGTTTAAAATTTGCACTTTTGTCTTAGTAAAAGGCATTGTATGGCTCTACTGCTCAGGAAAGGTGCCTGGGAAGCTGCTTTCTTTCCTCTAAATCTTTGTTGTTAGAACTTTTAAAAATGTGTCATGGGGAAATAGGCTGCTGTCTCCCCATTAGGTCTGCCTGCAGGGTTGGATGTTTTGTCAAGCTTCTGTCCATCCCTTTCCCTAGTCAGACTGTAGCTCTGTTCAACCTTCAAACCTTTCTATGTGCTGAGAACATCAAGCCCATGGCATTAGTGTAAAGGATCTATGTCTTCTAGGAGACATTAGACTTGACTGAACATCTAAGACTGATGGAGAGCATGTTGTTCCATTGATACCTAACTTTGCTGTTGACTGCATTTTATTTCTAAAGTAAATCAGACAGCTTTAGCTTCCTTGTGCTTTATCACTTTATACTATCTGTGTCTTTATTTAAGTACATTGAACTTCTACCAGCTATTTTCCCTTGTACGCACTGGTTCACTGTGACCAAGTTATCACCTAAATGTTTTATGGAAAATTAAATAAATTAAACTTGATCAGTATTTATGGGACATATCACTCAGCAGACCTCAGCTGACTCTTCTGAATCACGTTAAATTTACCAATGTGTTTTTGAAATTGAAGACCTCAGAACTGGACACACTAATTCTTCTAATGGTTTCTGAAACCTTCCCAAAGTGTAATGTCAGGGCTTCCTGATTAGGCATCTCATGATTAAGAGTGAACCCATAACTTGTATGCATGTAGTTTCTCATTTTATACTCTTAAGTCCCACTTGTTTAGAGAAACAGACAGCTCTACAATTTGATGAGATGGTGTACACATGGCAGGGATGAGCGAGCCAGTCTTAGTCTAGGCTGGGTAACAGCGAAACTGTAAAGACAGTTGCTCTGCCTGACCATATTTATTTGTCTTTTGAAACCATGATATGGCAACCTCAGAGCTTTTGTTAACTGAGATGGATAGATTACATTTGACTCTTCCAATCTGACTTGATTTTGAAATTTTACTATTATTAGAAATAATACTGCCACCACCTAGTCTTTATGCACTACCAGTAAGGCACAGAAATACCATCTCAACTCACTGCAACTCTGTAATTTAGGGGTAGGCAGCTGAAGGATTGTAGAGATGTATTACCTACACCTTAAAATGAGGCAAAAATATCCACAAACCTTAGCACTACCTGTAAAAAAATCCCATTTCTCAATCACAAAGTTTTATTGTGTATAAAAGAGCTCCCTGGAAAGAACTGACTCTTTCACCAAAGCTTTGACAAAGGTAGTCGCTAAAATCACTCAAATAACTCAATCACCATGTGAATGGTATGATTACAATAGAGAGATGTCGTATGAACTTGAGAAACTACAAATAAAGCCTTTCAGTGCTTGCCTTTTTTCCCCCAAAGTTCATTCCTTTTTACCTTGTCTTCAATGGTTCCTCTGTTTTAGTATCTCTTTGCAATGCACTGTTCTTTTGTGTTCAGTGTGAGAGATTTACAGCTGTTATATATAAGAAAGCAAAGCTAAAGCTGCACAATAAAGTGCATTGTCAGAAGAAATTCGGATTTGTATTTCAAAACTAAATCATCAGTGCAGAGGTAAGCATTAAGATCAATTATCTGATTCTATGTTGATTTTTCTCAGTAAGTATTCAGATCCGGCCAAATCCCCTCTTGGACTCTTTCATCGCAAATTCTAATTAGTGAGAAATTTAATGGCCTAATGGGAAAGAAAGTAACATTTGGTGATAGATCTATTGAGGGACTTATCTAGTACTTACCTGTCTAACATGATTCATGAATTCCACATTGAAATTCTCTCTCCTCCCTACACATGTTCTTCTTGGAAAGCAAAGGAAGGTTTCCATTCTTGACTGAGCTGTCTAACTTAATGACGATTTCCTGATTAAGTCATTGCAGGATCTGCAAAATTTTGTTTGTGTTTGTATTTTCATTATGGTAAATCTTTTGCATTAAAACACCAAAACTGGACCTTTGAGTTGATGTGAGGGGACACATCTGTGAGAAAGGAACTCAAGCTGGAGCAAGAATTGTGTCCAAGTTTTATACATCTCAGTGAAACTTACATCCCAGGCTCATCTGTTAATATGATGAAATGTTCTTGCTGTGTTTTGAGAAGAAGAATTGGAAGTGCCTTAGGTTGTTTTTCGTTTTTTTAAAATAGCTTAGGTCTCCAGCTTTCAGATATGGGATGTTAGACATGGGGAGAAATGCCTCCCTCACATCCTTGCATAAGGCTTTAGGGTAAACCACTATGCCTCCAATTTCCTAATTGCTTATATCTCGCTATAAATCCCTTCCTCAGGGACGTAATTTCAAAGCATACAGGAATCTAGGGAATGTAATTTAGTTTCAGAAACTGGGCTGTGACTGACAGGCACCTAAAAAGTCTTACTATGTAATAATATGAAAGTTGCGCAGTGAGTACCAAACACCTTGCTTGACTCCAGGATTAATTTGTCCTTCTTTTAGTGACTCTGTAATTGTTCATATACTGCTCAGCACTGGAATAGCTTTTGTCCTTCATGGATGCACAGGAATTAAGTCTTTTTCTGTTCTATAAAATACTGGTTTGTGGAGCAGGAGAATTTTTTCCTAAAACTTCAGTAAGACTTCTTGTAAACTTACAGATGATTCTGAAAAGCAGTCTTACTGAAAACATTCTGTTCATTTTTACTGTATAATATACTGTATTCAAAGCTTAGAAAAAATGAAAATGAAATTAAAATTTTTCCTTACTACTGTGAAAAACATAGATATATAACATGTTATTAATTTTATAGCAGTAAATACAGTTTTCTTTAAAAAAAGGTAATTCTTTTCTTGGATACATAATTTTATTAATTTTTCAAGTTTTCTCTCTAATATCTTTGTTTCTAAAAAGAAGTTGAAACTTTTATTTTACAAATGTAACAATATTTCTTGAAATAGTATCCTTTCCTAATAAACAGTGACCATCAAAGACTTAATGAATGCAATATCACGAAACATAATAATGCTGCTAAGCATGTTTTTAATGTTACACTTCAGGAATCAAACTGTATAAGAGAGTGCCACATATTTCAGCTGACATAATTTCAAATGATACTGGCATTTAATTAACTCTAAGTTTTTCTTAGAATATGAAATAATTAAGTAGTTCCGAATACTTAATTTATATAGTATTTGAACAAAACAACTCCTCCCCTGTACTGTTCAAATGAAGATGCTGAAAATAAAAAAAATCTGTAAGAAAGATTCAGATATTTTTACATGCTGTAATATGAGATCAAAAGCTTTTAGAAAATTGAAAGGAATTAGTTTATTATCAAGTAAGCATAGAGCACTTTGTACATTTCTCTTACTATACATATTGGCAGGAATAAATAAAAATTTCAGTGCGACACATCAGGAAATGTTAATGTGTCAGTCCTTAGAGATGAGTCCATCTAACTGACTGAACAAAGTTTTTGAATTTAATGACCAAAAGTTGGGGTTTTTTAGAAAAAAACCCTTTTATCTCATGCAAATAAGTATCAGCAAATAAAGATATTTATTTCTGATCTTCTAATTTCCCCCATTTTTGGCACACTATACTATCCAAGATGAAAACAATTGGCAAAACCATCATTTGTTGAGGGATTGCAGCAGAAAATTAAGATCAAATATTAAAAAATTTCATCAGCACCACTGTCCATAATTTTCCAAATCACCAAAGGACAGTCAGAAACTTTAGGCTGTGCTGTGTTCAGAAGATAATGGAGTAGGGATTTTTAAAAGGTACCTTAAGGCCAAACTATTAACTATGTTGATCAAATGGTGCATCAGGTGCACGCTTGACCCAGTCTTTCCCATGCTTTATAAGGAAGAGATGTAACCCTTGTAACCCTATGCTCTGAAGTTGTGTATAATTTTCTTCAGATTTATGGTAACTGGTAGCCATTTGATTGATATTCCAGTAAAATCTTTTCCTTCTTTTTTCCCTTTTTCTGTAGGAAAAAAAGCATTTTGGAAAAATTCAGTTTTTACTTTTGAAAATGATGATGAGCCATTTTACATGTATAGAGTAATATAAGAACCTGTTGTGGTTTTAGTAGTGGGGAGGGGGCCATAAACACGACTCCTGTGAGAAGCTTCTGGAATTCTTCACCATTTCTAGCAGAGCCAATCTTGGACGGCTCTGAAGATGATGGACATGCCACTGGCCGTGTTTGGGCCAATTAGAAAAGTTGGTTACGCCTCTGTGATGACATATTTAAGGAAAAATCAAAACAAAATGTACACGCAGCTGCCTTTAGTTAGAGAAGGAGGAAGATGTGAGAACATGTGAGGGAAAACAACATGGAGACACCAAGGTCAGTGGAGAAGAAGGGGGAGAAAGTGCTCTAGGCTCTGGAGCTGTGATTCCTCTGCAGGCCGTGGTGAGCCCATGGTGAGGTGGGGTGTCCCCCCCACAGTCCATGGGATCCACAGGGGATGCAGAGATCCACCTGCAGTCCGTGGGTGAGGTGCCAACATTAGAGCGGGGAGATGTCAGAAGCTGCAGCAGCCATGGATGCCAGAAGAAACTGCAGGAACCGTAAATGCCAAGAGAAGCCGTAGCAGGTACAGCCCAATGAGAGACAGAGACTGAGATAAAAGTCCTGCAGTTTGTGGAGGAAGTGACCATGCTGGAGCGGGTGGATGTCGAAGGAAACTGCAGTCCAGGTGGGAGACCCGGTTGGAGAGAGAGGAGCCCCCTGCTTCCATACTGGAGCAGTTTGTCCTCAGAAGACTGCATCCTGTGGATGGGTAAACCCCACAACATAGAAGTTCACAGAGAACTGTCTCTCGTGAGAGGGACCCCACGAAAAATGCAGAGGAAAAAAAACTCCTCTCCCTAAGCAAGGGAAGAAGATCTTGGAAATGGACTGACCTGAAAANCCCGCCCGTCTCCTTCCCTCATCTGCCCAGCTGTGGCAGGGCAGGGAACAAGTGAGCAGCTGCCCTAGGTGCCTGGCACTTAGCCAGGGTCAAACCACAACAGAACTACAGTTCACATAAGTAATTTTTAGATACCTCTTTTCATTTTCTGTAGTGAAAGCTTATTTAAATTAGTTTGGACTTGTTTCTTATCTTAGTAACAAACAAGACTGATTATTTTAAGCAAGGTGAAATAAGTCTTCTCTACTTCAAATTAAAATTGCTCCATTTTCAGTGTGTAATTTTTTTCTGCTGATAAAAATAAAACATGTTACATTTTGATGAAACTCATTTCAATATAGCAGCAACTTTTCTGCATGCAATTAGTATTGCTGCAACAAGTTGATCACTACAATATGTACTAATTAAATTATATTATATTTCTTTTATATTTCTATCATATATAGATTAGATTAGATTATAGTCAAACTGTATTTCTCTTCCAGAGTACACAGTGTAGTCAGGTCAATGTCATAATCCAGCCATTATCTTATGTTTATGTCATTCAGCATTTACTTGTCATGTTTCTACCTTCCTCCTGCCAAAGGTTAAAGATGTTCTGCTAACCTTTCTGTGGGTATTTCCAAGTGAGGAATTCAGACACACTTCATCCAAACAAAAAGAGACTATAGTCCCTTATAAGGTCAACAGAGGAAATAGAATCCCCATGAAAGTAACTCTTTCTGAAAGCCTGAACTTAGCTTACAGCAAAAGTCCTACTTCTGCCCAGTTTATGTGCCATGCTTGGAATAAGCCCTATTTTTTGGAGCAATGTGCAGTCTGAATCTAAGAGAAAGTCAAATCATTCTGAGCTGGCTTATTTTAACTGCACAGCATTTAACAACTTAGCCATGGAAACATATAATGTTTTCAAATAATGTTTTAATATAACTTATCACTTTTAATAAGTGATGACTGAAATACAAAATTTATTTCATTTTTTAAGAGTTCCTTCCATTGTTTTCAAATTAAACCACTGAAAAACTCCACAGTGCTCTTACTGTAGGAATATGCCAGGGAAAATCTGTAGCAGTAAGTTTAATGAAATTATTTGTCTTGTCCTTTGGCCTGAGAGAAACAAGGCAGCATTGGTTTTCATAACGACTGATCTTTTCTGAATCCACTAGTGTTTAAACGTGCCTCTGAGGCTCCTGAAACTGGACCAATACCCACCCTAATGAAGTAACTGGAGTCTGCACCTAGGATGAGATTTGCCTCTAGGCAGTGCTGGCCAAAGGTCTCTACTGTTTAGATGGAATTAAGAGTTTATTATGACCCTCTGCACTTAATTAATTTTACCTTGAAGAAAATCTCTCTGCAGTCTTCACATTTCACAAGTGGTATGTATATTTTACTAAAAAAGCCTCAGGTGAACTGTTTTAAGACTGTATTTCAGGATTTTCATTTTTATTTTCATATTAAAATAATTGATCAAGTTAAACTAAATTAAAACAACCAGAAAATGGTTTTCTGTCTTGCAAAATGTGCATTCATAGATGAAGGTAATAATGAATCTTGTTTGTCAATACCTAGTAGCAATATCTTGTCAATATCTGCTCCATTGAATGAAAGTTCAGTGCTAATCATATATAAGATTAAATAAATTGCCACTGAATAGCAGCTTATTTTCTCTCTTGAGTGTCCCTGTATTCATATGTCATGCTCAAAAACCCCCAACTTCCTCTATGGACATGTGTATCAGATGGCCTTTAAACTGTACTGTAAGGAAAAAAAACACCAACCAACCAACCAATTTCTTTGGAATTAAAGAAACCAGTCTGCAAAAAGGATTTCAAGTGATGGCTCCCTCCCCTGTCAAAGTGACCACTGACAAAGAGTGGCAATGGGTATTAATTGCTTTTGCATGTTTGGTTTGTCCCAGTTCTCTACCACATGAGGGCCTTTGCTATCGTGTTGAGCAACCCACCAAAAGCTGTGGTACAGCTGTTCCGAAGTGCTGCAGAACTTTTCTTCTGCAGCCAAATGAAGGTTTCATCTTGGCTGTGGCCAATATCATGTTTGGCTGCTTGCTTGGCCCCTGGCTGAGGCATACATTTTCCATTCCGTTCCACTGACAGAAGAGAAGGTGTAAAACACTCTTTTTTCCCTTCATCCACTGCAAACTAACTGAGGGCATGACTCTGCTCACTCAGCCATGTACCCTCATGCCCAGTATGGAATTGTCTCAGCTTGATGCCATTACTTTGCATGGGTTAATAGAAAG
This sequence comes from Pomatostomus ruficeps, assembly GCA_013400735.1. NCBI lineage: Eukaryota > Metazoa > Chordata > Aves > Passeriformes > Timaliidae > Pomatostomus > Pomatostomus ruficeps. The sequence continues at coordinate 39,750 of VYZT01043931.1, read as the reverse complement.
TCGTATTGAGTCTGTAGCTTGAAAAACATGGTCGCATATTTAGAAATACTTTTAAATCCAATATAAACTATATATTTTATTAAAACATGCTTATACAAAATTCTATAGCTGACAGAAGAGATAATCAGTACAGGCAAAATGCTGCATATTTGCCTAAATAAAATCTTAATGGTTTTCAGCAGTATATTTACAGTGCCACAAAGTAAAACTTGGAGTTAAAAGTGGGAGTGGCTTGGTCCAAAGCTAGCTTCTGAATAGTGGACTGCAAAAGCCTTGAGTCATTATATTATGCTTCATGTAGCCATAAGGAAACATGGAGAAAAAGTTAGAGAATGAAAGGAGAGTCTGGAAGACTCTTATTTCACCATGAGCTGGAGTCTTTTGGAAAACAAATACCGTTGCTGTTGAGGTAACAGGAACACTTTCATTCACTATTTCTATTTAATCAAGTTCCTTGAGGCAGGCATCCTAAGAGGTAAAGAAAGACACAAAATGTGAATAAAAGGAACAGGTCTTCTTCGTATCATGAGGGTATAACATTAAGGACATTGGAGTAAATTGGAATAAAGGTCATTGGAGTAACTTTATTTAGCAAAAAGGAAAGCAAGTGAGCATGAAAAAAAATAGTGGCCTAAGGCTGTTACCCTTACAGATAACTTTAACATGTACATACATAAGCATGAGAAAAAAGATGATCGGGAGGATTTCAAAGGGGAATTTAAAAGTGAACTGCAGTGGGTGTAAACAAACAGAACTATAATGAAAATTTCTTTGAAGATTTCAAAGATACATATGAGAAAATCACGCATCTTGTTTTCTATGTACTGAAACACTTTGCCATGTAACAGATATGATGGACATCTGGTGTGACAAAGTGTTTGACAGCAGCTGAAAACAAGCTGACACTTGAACTGAAGGGCGAAATAATCACCTTATCTTGCTGCTTGAGCTTGTACAAGCTTTTTATTATGTTATGGACTGAAAATTCTTGTTTGCTTGCTTGTTTGTTTTCTCAGTGAGAAACAGAGTGTGAAAAAATAGGTTAGAAGCAATGCCAAGTGCACAGGCTGTTCAGTCCTCACAGTCACATCTCATGTGGCTTTCAGGATTAGCTCTGCTTGCAGTGTATGAAAGACTAAGTGCCACATCACAACACAGCTCAGGCTGCCAGCCACCATAACACTATACAATGAAATAGTACTATTTACTTGTCACACCATTTTTGGAATAATTTTTTGGAATCAGTATAAAAACAGTGCCTTTAATGGTACCAAGAGCAAATCTTGCTGCAGTGGTTTTCATTACTAGCCCTGTGCATTTTGTATTGGAGAAGATGGATGACATTGTAAAATGTCGAGGTTGTTTGGGTAGACAAGTATCATGTCTGAGACCTGAAAAGTAAGTAATTTCCAGGAAGCTCTCCCCCACTGAAATTCTTCAAGAATAGAATTCAAATAACCATTTTGGTCCAATTTTCTGTTTAACTTCATGACAGAGCAAATATCATTAAGGCAGAGGATAAACTACGTGTTACCACATCCAACTACAGAGACAAAAAAGGTTTGATTTTCCTTTTCTTACATGAAAATAAACTGGAAAATTACATGGAAATAAAAGGAATTATGGAAATGTTGTATAAGGTAGAGGAGAATGAAAGCATTTAATTTTGATAGGACATAGTTGTTTTGTTATTGACCTTGTCTTCAAATTGAATGCACTGGCTGTATAACCAATTAAAACGACACACTCTGCTCTGCATTTTTTTTGCTAGATGCCTCCTAGATATTTGTCTTCCTGAAGTTTTGCCATGCCACCTGTTACCTGAATGTTCAAGTGCATCATGTTTCTCATCCATGACAGTAGCTTGCAATCTGCTAAGAAGCAGTCTCAATTTTCAAGATAGTACAAGCATTATACTTGGTTCAGTTTCTAGAAAAGGTACAGCAAGTACATCTGTTTGCATCTCTTCTTTCTCCACTCAAGAAAAGGGAATAATCAAACTGTTAGGAAGTTTTTGTGTTTTGTAAATATTCAAAGTGTTTTCTTCTAGTACATATAGCTAGCTAATAAAATTAAACCTGTTTTACAAATAATATAGATAAATACACTGGATACAGTTTTTACTTGGGTCTAGAAAATTTTTGTTTATTTATTCTTCTATATTAATGTCAAGAAAATTATTTAATCACCTAATTTCATAATACATTTTCATTTTCTATATACTGTGCAAATGATCTATTGCAGGCTTCATTGCCTGTCGCCTTTAGTAACACATCACCTCAAAATCAAAAAAGCTCAGACAGTGTCTCAGTTGCACTCTCTAAAATGATGCCAGCCATCTTCAATGTATTTTCTTTCCCAAGGGAAAACGCTCAGTCCAGATGTCCTGGGTTTTTTGGGGGTGAGAGTAGTGGTTGACTGCCTTTGTCTGAATGTGCCTGTGCCTCCCAGGAGCAGTGTCTGAGGGAATGTCTGTGCAGTGGTATATCGAGCTGTGTTGCGTCCACTCACAAAGGAAAAGCATATTTGCTGGATGCATTCTGCTTGGTTATTTAGCAGCTATGAACTTAACTGTGCTGCCACTTAAACTGGGAATCATCAAATGTACCTCAACTTTATCAGGAAAAAAAACCCACATTTGTTAGGCAGCATTTTCAATTCAATTCCAAATTACAAATGGACATTGTTCCCATTTCAGTCACATAATTTCTCTCTATCATGAGTTCATAGTGTTCATTCAAAATACTTGCACTGTCATGTAGCTTTAAAAAAAAAATTTGATGATTAATCTGCTTTGATAACAGTAAGAATAGTTTAAGCAGCCAGGTAGATATCTACAATTTATGATAGTCAAAGAGACCACAAACTGATAAACACTGCCCTGGATTACTGCAATTAATTTTCAATGTGATTTGCAATATTCTGTGATTGTCTTTTGCTAATGCATTTGAGAGAGAACGGTAATCCTGGGGCCAGCTGACCTGTGCTCACACTTGTCAGTGAGAGCAGCCTGGAGCCAGCTAGGTCTCATAATTCTTGGTCTAGGACTTCTGCAGGACCATTCTAGCTCTTGGACACTCTGTGGAGGTGGTGGGGTTTTCTAAGGTCAGAGTTCACCAGATGATGATAAGGCAGTGTCCCAGCCCTTCCTCACCATGGGCTTTTGTAGCCTGAGCGTGTAAGTAGCTGCTTCACTTTGGTATGTGAGCCTGTAGTAGAAGGCTGTGAAGATGTGCTAATACTGAACTTATTGTTTGAATGGTGACAGAAAGAGCCTGAACAATTTACACTGTGCTTATCTGCACTGTCTCTCTGGAGCAGATCCTAGTGAGAAATAATGGAAAAGGCAGAGGGAAGCCATTCACATAATAAGAGTGATCAGAAGGCTGAGGTGCCTGTTACTAAGCAGGAAGGAAACGAAACTGTTACGATAAATGCATAAAGAGGTAATAAAATAACAGATGTTTTGCTCCGTTTCTGCTGCATAAAAATCTGTTATACACTTCTTTCTGGACAATTGTCTATAAATTAAAAAGACATTATCTTTTACTTAATATAAGATGGGATAGTGTTCTTGGGAGTCCATCTCAATTTGTAAGGTGACCCAGTATACACGCATCATCATTTAACTAACTCTTAGTTCTGCAGGAGATCTATCATTTCTGTAAGGTCTTTATGCATGCTTCTAAGACCTAAGCTTCATAGCCTTTCAGGGGAGTGACATAGCAATTCTCTTGGAAAAAATAAAATGAAAGTTAACCAAATATAGACAGTTTTGATAGTGCTTGAAATTAAATTCTTCTCAGTCTCACTCTGTCATCATGCACTGCAATTTTCACCATCTTTCACAAAAATAACCAAGCACCAAAAAGTAGTTACGGAAAGAATAATTGCCAAAAATTATTTGGCAAAAATAATTGCCAAATAATATTTGTCCATGGAGATGAGAAAGCAATTTTTCAGAGATGTGCTGGATGTCTAAATAATAACTAAGAACAGAAAACTTCACTTTTTAATGTTAAACTGAAATAAAAATGATGGGGAATTACTACAGCCCTGTTCCCTTTAACAATTAATTGAGTAAAATTGTAGACTCATAGAACCTTCCTAAGATTGCCTCTAAAATCTACAAGTAGGAAAATTAAAAGTTAGTGCACAAACTTACTATTTTTATCTTATATCAGTTGCTTTACCCATTTCTGATATGATTTTTTTAATGAAATTTCTAAGAGACTGTTAAATGGTAGTTTCAGGGACATTAATAAATGCATAGATAGAGTTGAAGAACCAGAAATAATTGATAAATAACTGGAACTATAAGAAACAGCATTGTCCTGAGCAAAATATGATTCTTCACAATAAAATAGAATTTATTTAAATTATGACATTGCTACTCGATACCAGCAGTGAAAAAAAAGATAGAACATTGTTAATAACTATGCTTTGTTTCTTTTTATCAAAGATGCTAAAACATATTAGCTACACTATTTCCATGGTTCAGATACAAAATGTTACAGAATTTATGGGGCAGAAAATTATGCACTAGAATATTGTTTTCTGCCTCCTGTGCTCAAATCTGGTGCCAAGTTTTAGCTTTTAGTAATCAATTAGGCTTGAAAAGGCATTATTCATATTTCTCCCATTGCCATGTAATTGTTTTCTACAAGTTCATTTTCAAATAAATACTGTTCTTGCATCTATTCTGTTTAATGTTTTTATTGTGCTGTATTTTTATGGTTCCAGGCTGTCTTCTACATTTGTGAGGTTTTTTTCCTTTGAGAAGTTCCAAGCTGCGAGCCCAAAGTGACCACCTCTAGCAGAAAAATAATTTTTCATTCTCATTCACTCTAAGTTGCCAGAAACACAACTTCTATCAATTATTTTCCTTCCAGTGTTTCCATTTTGTTTTGGCTTCTTTTCTGCCATTGATTTTGAAAGAGAGGAGGAAATATCTCAGAAATTGTTTTAATTATCTAAGCATGCCCTTTTCACTAGTGGGATAGTTTTGGCTCAGATGGAGCTGTATGTTTTGTGAATAGTTAGTGAAAGAGCATTTGCTTCATAGTGTCTTTAAGCAGCAGCAGAACTGTACCAAATAAACCCAAGAACAACCTGTAGACCAAACCCCTTTGCAAGTCTATCCTGAAAAGCACCTGACAGAGAGCCAGCAATAAAATAGGAGAAAATGGTATTATCAGAAAAATGTTTATATTTCTTTGCTAGGGCTTTGGTTAAAGATTCTCTTTATAGTGTACAAAAATGGCTCCTCATTGAATTTATACAGTTCAAAATAAAAGTTGATCTGACTTTCTTATGGTCTGTTTTTGCTGCTCACAAAGACCTGGGGTCCCAAGGAACTGGGTTAGTGGGCAGAGCGTATAAAAACATCTCCCACCTATGGCACCCACTGGTTGCTGGTGTTGTCATGAAATGTACTTGGAGAAAGTCTGTAATGTGATGATGTTGTAATTCCAGACAATGTGGCAAGGAGATCTTCCACCTTCTAAGAACTGCTATGATGACCACCATGAAGAAGGCAGCAAGAGTTGCAGTGTTGCTTTGTAGGGAAAGAACAGCAGTTCTGTGTGGAAGCTGAATCTTTGGCCTTCAAGGCCGTAAGTAATGCCATGCAGCTGAGGAAACAACTGCAGTACCCTAAAGACGCAGAAACAGCAATTTTTGTTTTGGTCTATTCCCAGATGCCCAGGGGTGCCAGAATGTTTTTGTGCATTTTAAGCTACTCAGTCTGCAACTTCATTATGGTTCAAATAAGACAGCTGTAACTGTGGCAATGCCATATTAGAGATGTCATACTGGTTGCCCATGAATGCAGGAATCCAATCTTGCCATTGCAGATTGCATTCCCCACTTATTGCAAGTAAATAACTGCTTCCTCTTCTGCACTCTGATTCTCTAAGGTCTGCTGGGACTCAGCCCTTTCTTGTAATTCTTCATTTCCCTCACTAAATGATTTTCAAATGTAGTGCAGTACAGCATGCAAATACATGGAAAAAGTTGTTGTCCAATGACTATATTCACCAAGGGGAAAAGTCCACCATAAAATTGTTCTGCAGGTTACTTTATTTTTAATATTTCTCCCTGTAAATATAGTGCCCCAAGACACTGAGGCAGCTGGAAGTAATGAAATGTATTTTTCATACTCTCACTTTTCATTTCAATGTGTCAAGCAGCTCTTTAAACTGCTATTTTAAACTATTATGTCTTATTTTAGAAAGCCTTTATAATAATGGTGAATAATTAGAACCCAAAGTGCTTGCTATTTGTAAATGAAAATAAATGCTTAGCCCTTCTTGCAGAAGCCATTTAAAGCATTCTTTTTAAAAAGTCAGCAGTTTTGGTTTGTAGTACTGGTTTCTTTTATTTTGTTCAAAGTATATTCCCATAATTCAAAATGATGTATTATTGAAATTGCTACTGTAATAGAAGTGGTGTTATGCAAAAGGGATGTGTGTATGAAAAAACAGGAATATAATTTTTCATCTCTATTTTATTCTTTCTTGTTAATGGATGAGCAGAGAATTCAAAGGCCTGATACAATAATTTTATTCCATCCTTGGGCCCTACTATCCATGTACTTTTAGGCATTTGGAATATCTTGGGGTGTAAGAAGTGCCAAAGCTTATAGCCAAAAAAAAAAAAAAAAAAGGAAGACAATAAAATGCTGAAGTGAAACTAATCTTTAGAAGAAAGGTCACCAGGAGACAAATGATCCATTGGTAATGGAATAAATGTATGGCGATATTAAAGAACAGGTTTAAATGTGCCATAGGTGTAGCTCGCCAAATAAGCACAGACACCATCACATTTAGTGGAAAGAGGCTTGGTTTTGATTTGCCACACTGAGGAATAAGCCAGCAGGAATGTATAAATCTTTCAACAATAGCTGCTGGACACTGCTGAAATCCTAGGACAGGTTCCCTTCTTGGCCTCAGTGCTGTTAGTTCTGGAAGCAGGCTTTCCCACACACATGGCCTGGAGGCCTGTTTTAACTATTAAGTCCCCATCTCACATGGGACAGTCAAACAACTGATAACATGACCAAACCCACTGCTTTTATGAAGTAAAATTTTGAATATTTACTTCTGTCTGGTCAATTCCAGTAGCTTGTGCTACAACAGCACTAACAATTCAGAGCTTCTAGAAGAAACCTATGCATATCCAGATATCAACATAGTCCTCAAAGCTGTACAGGAAGTAAACTAAATCATAAGTTATTAATTATTAAGGCAAGCCCCCCATAATTCTCTAAAATAACATGGCATTTAACTAAGTATAGCCCAACAAAAAATAGAGTAATAATCAAAGATAGCTAGCTACCTAATATTTGGAGAAATGCATGTAGCACTTGTCAGGCTGGCCTACCAGGCCGAGAAGGCCCCAAGGAGAGCCACACAAGGAACCACACAGAGACAGCAGCCGAAGAGGGCAGGAAGAGAGAGGGCAGAACCCTCTGACTTTTATTTATATGTTTTCACAAATCACTGTGGATTGGAGGTAGAAATCACCACCTCTTTTAATCCACTGGTCAAAGTACTTGTCAATCATATTTCTCCACCCAGTATACTGGAATCTATAAACATAGGAAAAGAACAGATAGTAGCTAAGGAAACATGGCCATGTTTACAGAAAGATCTAATAATATTTACAAAAGGAAAAACACTGAAACACTGCAAACTCAGGGCAACAAATGCACGCTATTTTTTTTTTAACCTAAGAATAGTGAATGTTCTGAAATCTAGACTAAAAACCATGTGAACACCAAAACTCTATTTGATCTTGCTCACGTATTCCTCTTCCATAGAATTGGTATCTTGGTGCCATGCAACAAATTATAATGATTCTGAAAATAAAAATAATGTTTGGGTTTACAATGAAAGTTATTTTAAGATATCCAGTGAAAAACCATAGTGTGGAATAACAGCAAAACACACAATTTATATGATATCTGCAAGGAAAATTTAATGGTTTTGGTTTGCATTTTCCACATCTCTTTGAGAAGTTTTTAGTTAAAATATGATCAGATCATTGCTGAAGCAGGAATTTTCTTACAAGGACCAGTGTAATAAAGGTTATGCTACAGGAGAGTTATGAAGCAGTGTAGAAATGGTACAGTGGTAGAAATAAAATTGTCACTGTGAGATTTATAGTTCTAGTTTAGGAGAAGTTAAGGCTTATAAAAGCCAAATTAAAATAAGCACCTATGTCCAGTGCAGCATTAGACATCTAAGTTCTCTAGGCACAGAGAGGTAACACAGACTTCCCCCTTCAGCAGCTGTTCCTTCAGGGTATCTTTCCCTTCAGCACATTGGTTTCTGTAAATCCTTTCACTTTTCTGCATTAGAGGAGATAAAATGCCAAAAAATGGTTTGTGAATTGCCCATGGCCATTTCCATGCCCATGGTTTGTGGCAGTGGCCAGTATTACCACACCTAAATTCACCTGGTGACTCTAACATCTCCTTCTCGCCTTTGTTGCTTTGTTGTTTTGTTCACACAACTGCATGAAAATAATCCTAAAGAAAAGAGATGAGCATATATACATACATATATATATATATGTATATATATAAAATTTGGTCTTCAAAAAATGTGTGGCTGTGTAGATAGGTTATCTTAGTTACACTATTTTTTTTTTTTCTTAAAAGGAATTCACTAGATAGGTAGACAGGTTTCAAAGCAGGAAAAAAGAAATCTAAAAACCATGGTAATTTGTAGCTCAATTCTGTAGTCTTAGGATGACATTCTTTTCGTAACACAGAACAAGAATGGGATTTTTTTTTCTCCAGGTGTACCTTACTGAGTAGAGCTGTGAGATAAAGAGATTTACTTTCATGGAGTGTCAAAGACACAGTCTAGCTTCACTAATGGTCTCACAGTACTTTAGCTAAACATTAAAAACACAGTTGTAGTAAGAAACTGCTTTGCCTTATATCATCCTAGTTATTGTTTTTTTAAGGTACACAATAGTTTACCTCTGCAAGTCTCTTTAAAGACAAGGAAAGAATATAAAAAATAATAATATAAAAACACAACTGCATGAAAATACACACTGAAGGCAAAAATCAGAAATGCTAAAAATGAAAGTACACCTAGTCCTACACAACATAAGAGTGTACAGTCATTTCTCAGAAAACTATTTTGAAAGCATGTTTCCTTAATGAATATTTTAAAGGATTTTCAGGTTGTTAAATATCATGGGTAATAATCACAGTTGGAATTACTTGTGCATTTGGAAGTAATATGTCTGTGTCCTAATATAATCTCAATTCTCTCTAAGAATTGTTTTTTTTATTTAACCAATTTTACACATTCATAGTAAGACATGTGAAGTAAAAGTTTAAAAAAATGGAATAGCTCCATCTTCCCTGCCCAGAAATTACTGCCTTCTATATTTTCTGTTGACATTTATTATATGGAAAAACACTGGGTAATATTAAGCCTAACAATTGTAATCTTGAAAGTTAGAAGACAATATAGATTTACAAGAGTGAGTCCTATATAAATTGCATATAAATTTGAGTTCTGGTATTGAACGGATATAATTTTAATATTTTAGTATTGATTTACATAAGTTGATTTTAAACACTTTGTATACATACTTAAATGTATTTAAATATGATTTACACTTATTTAACATTCTGGTATTTATTTTTTAATAAATAATAAAACTTTTTTTTATTAAACCAGTGCAAGGCTATCACAATGAGAATGCTTAACTGAAATAAGCAGAATAAAAAGAGCAATTTCTTGCTTTTGCCTCTGCTATTACTTTTCTGCAGGCAGCTTTCCATAAAGTGGCAAACTCAAGGTAACTTGGTAATGAATGTAGGCATGTACATAAAAAGCAAAAATATCCCATGACTGCTTATAAAACTTTAGAGGTGGTAAGGTTTTGGAAAACACTTTAAAAGTCTAAAATTAATTCTTTCTGTATTTTCCTTAAACTTAGACAAATTTCAACCCTTCTTATGAAATGAATTTTTTTCACATTCTTTGTGTAAGTGTTAATTAGGCACTTATTCACAATTTATTGTTAAGGAGAAATGACATCTAAGCAGTTTCACTGCTTCAGAAACTTTCAGCCAGTGACAGTATTACACTTAAAAACTGCAGAGAGAACATGCTTGTATGTTACACAACTGGCAGTAGTAGTACTGATACTACTGGCAGCATCCAGTTTAATTCCCAAGATAGATCACATTACCATTTATTCTTCCATCCCAGATATACAGACTAAGGCCTAAGACTGACAAATCAAATAGTCTGTAACTCAATAAGGACTTCCAGACCCAAACCCATTAAGATTGTTAAAAATGGAAATGTCTCGTAACCTTGCTGTGACATTGCAATGACTGAAGTAGCCACACATCACTGTAATCAAACATTTTAGGTCCCTTTTTCTTCTGTCATTGAATTTCCAACTATCTAATTTCAGTGGACAGGACCTGCAGTACCTATGACAGGAGATTTTTGAATAATGTCCAAATAGTACAATTTAAATGTCAAGAAGTAGGATATTCACAGCTAATGCTACTATTCCCCCAGACTTTCACCAGTAAATGCCTTATGATAAATACATGACATTCTTCAAAAATCATTGAGGTAACGAATAGGATCATCTGGTTTCCAAGTTTCTGAGATTTGGGTATATATGTCAGGTAGGAAACTTCATGCTTCTGAAAACTTTCTCAACATGCGTGAAAAAGTGCATTAATGCTTTTCCTTTTTAATTTAAGATAAATCCTGTTTTCTCTAATCTGTAGGTTTGGAGAGTAGATTATTGGTTCAGAGAATAAAATGACACTTAAAAAATAAACTAATATAAAAATAATATAATTAAGAAATATAGGAAGAATAAGTGATCACCTGCTTCATTTCTGCAAGAAAAAAAATACTTTCTATTTCTGGCAGGATCTCCAATTATACAAGTGTATTATTTTTATGAAAGACATTGCTTTTTGAAAGGTGCCAGCAGTGGCAGGATAATCACCTTAGCAACATTACATTTTAAGATTGGGAGTACACAAGAAAATCGAATGTTCATTTTTTTTTACATCATTTATAACTAGAGCTAGGAGATCTATTTTCAGAGAACAGGTTTGACAGCCATTTCCCTTATTTTTATCTACAGTTTTGTGCATCCACTTTGATTTATGGTTATGTCAGGGTTTGGGATACTTTTTCTTTTTTTGTTTGTCTCTCTGTCTTAGAATTTTTCCCCATTCTAGTTGCTGGGGAGTGATAATGGGTGAGTGATTAGTTGCTGGGAGGTGATAATGGGTGGATGATTAAGAAAAGACAAAGAGTTGGCTCTGCTATGGGTGTGGCTAGCTAGCCCTTATCTAAGATTCCCTGATATCTGAGATTTCCCCCTCAGAGGGGGGCAGAGATACTGGGGGACTGGGACTAGTTAAAAAGAGCCAAGCACAGCTGGAGGGTACCTTCTTCGCTCCTGGACACTGAGAGGAGAGGGAGAGAGACTGCTAGGAGCTCCAGGAACAATCTTCCTCCACCATGGGCTTCTGTCTTCAGCTGCATGTTTCTACCAACTCTCCACCATCCGCTCCAGTGTCTCGAGGGAAGGAAACTCGGGATCCCTGAGCCCCCCTTTCCCCTCTCAGGGGAGTCATCGCACCCTCCCTGCGCACTGGGAGAACCAGTGCCCCTGCCGGCTGTGACTGTGACTGCACCAAAGAGGAATTGCCAACAGAGCGGGAAGAGACTGTCCGTGGGTTTATCTGTTCTTATTTGTTGCAGTTACCATTGTTGTTGTTTTGTCTGTCCCATCATATATATATATAAATATATTAGTAAAGTACTGTTATTCCTCTTTTCTCATACCATTGCCTGAAAGCCCCTTGATTTCAAAATTTTACCAATTCGGAGGGAAGGGGATTACATTTTCCTATTCTAAAGGAGGCTTCTGCCTTCTTTAGCAAATACCTGTCTTTGAAACCAAGACAGGTTACTAGTCATCATTTTTGGAAGAACATTGAACATCATCATATTACTGCGAACACACTGCTTTAATATTCTTTTATCAAATGATTTAAATAACTTGTTTGTGTTCTTTTGTGCAGAGCAATAGCCAGAAATAAACCTGAAAATATAAATTTTAATCATAGGAACTGAAATGAGAATGGCAGGATTTGGGTAGAGATTTAAGACAGCAGAAATTATACAAGAGAATCAAGACCAATTTCTCCAAAATCACCCCTGATCATTCTTCCTAATCAGACACTAAGAAATATTGATGTAAATCCTTTATCACTGGCGACCTTTCATCTATTTCTGGCAAGAAGATGCATCAAAGAACAAGAAATACAGCAGTAAGTGAAACGCAGATAATGTGATGGAAAAATACTGGCAGAGTGTGCAGTTAAATACAAATGAATGAGCCAACTGTCTGTCTGCAGGACTGAGTAGCCAACAGGGTTATCCCACTGCTGCTGCTGCTGTACTGCAACACCTCCTTACCCATGCTTCTGTTCTGGGTTAGCATTGAAGCTCTGCATTTACTCTACAGCCTTGGAACAACTGTGCTATAACAATGGACTTGGAACAACTGCAGAGAATGACCAAATCCTTACATTCTGAAAGAGGGCCAAAATGAGACATATTTATATTCATAAGTATCCATCCACAATGCCACTTGAAACAAAACTCATTGCTTATTGTGAAGTAGGACTAGAGCTAGCATGGAATGAGAGGTCAAGGACATGTATGTTGTGTTTAAGTGTCTGAGGTAACTGCAGGCAGGCACTGCAGTCTTGACATGCAACAACTTTGAGGGCTCTCAAGAGTTTTTGTGAAGTTAAAAGATGGGGGTTTTCCAGTGTATGGGGGAAAAAAGCATCTAAAACTTATGAGGCAGTGACAAAGAGAGAGTGAAAGAGTCCTCTATCATACTGAGTTGCCTGCCAGTTCACAGAGGAAACTGATCATATAGGTGTGGGACTTATTTTGTCCAGGAAAGAGATGTCCCAAGTAATACTGTCCTTTCCTTTCTCCTATTCGCCTCATTCTCAGCCATACTCAGACCTTCACCCTCCTCCCTACATCATTCTCACAAAACTATATTATTTTGGGGCACTGCAAAACAAAGCACTCAGCTGAGCTAAATAAATATAATTGGTGGGGTTTTTGTTTTTTGTATTTTTTTAAGCAGACATCATTTGTATTACACTTCATTTCACAATCCCTGAAAAATTGTATTAGTAAAATCTACTACTGCAATAGGGTTAGCAACAGCAGTTGAGAGAAGCAATGATGGAACAGGTTGCCAAGAGAAGTGGTAGATGTTCAATCTCTGAAAAAGGTCAGGTTGTATGGAGCCTTGAACAACCCAATCTAGTTGATGAAGTCCCTTCTCATCACAGAAGGGCTGGACTAAATGACCTTTAAAGGTTCCTTCCAACCCAAATCATTCTGTCATTTTATGACAAAAAGCAGAACAGAGAGGGCAGGAAATTTGCAAACTATCTTCATTGCTGAAGGTTAAAATGCTCCATTTTTTATGCTTTCTATGCTATATGGCAGCTAGCAATAAAGAGGTAATGTTTTCATAGCTACCAGCATGGAACATATGCAGATGATTGTCAAGTATGCATGAATACCTGAGTATCAAACCTTGGAACTAGTTGACCCAAGTGAAGTAAACTGCAGCAGAGAAACATCAGTGCTGAAATGCATTAATTTTTGTACCACATGGAGTACAGCTTGAGATTCCTTTTACTTAATACCTGATACTGTACATAATATCACGTATTTTGGAGTAGGTTTCCAAAGTTAATCTCTTTACTAGGAGAAATTATTAAGGAAAAATGTGACATGCTCCCAATAATTAATTTTAATTTACCTCCAATTAGTTTTTCTCTGGAACAAATTGCCATCATGTGAAATGACTGTAGTATGTTGGCATATAACCATTTGTTTAACTGAGAATTTTATAAACAGAAATCATATTATCCACTATCAAGTTGGAAATATTTTCTTTCTGTGAAACACAGTGTTTACATTAATATAACAAATTGTATTTCAATAGTTTTGACTTTACAGAACTTGACTGTACAATCAAGTTGAGCTTCAGAAATGAAATATATATATTTTAAAATAGATGTAATTTCTTTAAAATAGATGGTGTGTTCATAGAGCAATTTAATAATTTTTCCCAGTTATTCATGTAACGTGCCTAGGCAAATATTTTTTTTAATTAAAAAAAAATATATTAAAAAATCATACTGAGAACTACAGCATTGATGCAAAATATTACAGGAGAGAATCCCTACATTTAGTGGTAGTTATAAGCAAGACAGTAAAAAAAAGTCTGATACAAGTAATTATCTCTAAATTTTTCCTGTCAAAACCCTGGCCTTGTCTAGCACTAATGCTTTAGTAATTTCTGCTATGCAAGAATAAGTAATAAAAGTGTGTATGAGCAATGCAATGGGTGTTGACAACTAATGCCATGGACAAAAGTCTGTCCACAACTTCACTCTAGTGCCTCCACGCAGAAAGTAAATGAGGTGGGGGACCAAACCTAACATCCCACTTCTAGTTACATTTCATGTTTTACATCCAAAGGAGCCCTTTCCTATGTATTTGCATTTCGTCCCTGACAGGTGCAAAAGAAGTTCAATGCTGTATTTTTCCAGGCTCTTTGTTTCATTAATAAATGCCTTTGAAAAAATAACATTGATAAAACCTAATTATCTTTAGGGAAAAAAAAAGCTTTTGCTGTGGCCCAAACAATTATGCTTTCTATCATCACTTTTACCTCCAGTTGGAAGCCAGGCTCTCGGACAGATTGTTCTGCAACATATTTACTTTGATTAAATAGCATTTAAACAAAGAAAAAAATTAAAAAGGTGATGGATGGAGCCACATCTATTATATATAAATAGTTCATCAGTTTATAATAAAATCTAATTAAGTGATGAAACGTTCTTTCTGTGAGTGGCTGGTCCTTTTTATTCTGAAATAAACCATAATACTTGTACTTAGGTTTTCCATATATGTATTTAAGTCTGAAGGCACAGAAGGCCGTAATAGATGGGGCAGCAATCTTGTGCTTTTTGACTTATGACCATATGACTTATGACCTTGTGCCCTGCAGTCTGCCTTCTTTATGATTTTTTAAGCACAGGAGTTCTTTCATAAGATTTTTGAGTCACTGTTCAATTCCAAAGTGTACTCCTAGGGGAAATATGTGCACACTCCTCTATGAGTGAGCCTCAGTTTGTAGCCTCCACATGAGACTAACAGGAAAGACTGGTAACACTGGATCTATTCTTTGTATTATTCAGAACTGCATAGACGATTTAGCAGAACATCCACAGTATTACTAAAGCACAGAATTCATTTAGATAGCGGAATTTTCAGGTATTCATCAAAGTCACCATATTGGATTCATCATGAGCACTCTGTGTACTGTTGCAGTTTCAAACCACAAATTTATGAGAGGAATGGAACACGTCTCCTGTGAGGAATGGCTAGGAGAGTTGGAGTTGTTCGGCATAGAGAAGAGAAGGCTCCCAGGAGACCTCTTTATGGGCTTCCGTTATCATGAAGGGACTTACAATAAAGATGGGAACAGACCTTTTAGGTATGCTTCTAGCAGTAGGACAAGGGATATTTATTTTAAACTGAAAGAAGGTAGGTTCAGACTAGATATGAAGAAGAATTTTTTTACCCTGAGGGTTATAAAATACTAGAACAGGTTTTCCAGAGAGGTTGTAGATGCCCCATCCTTGGAAACAACCGCTTTGGACTTTTTTTTTTTAGACAAGAGTCATTTGAATGATGTGATATAGCACAATGCCCAAAAGAGTTGTACTGGTACAACATACACAGCAATATCAATGAACAACAGTAAAGAAACTGTGGTTGCCCAGAGAGGTGGCCATGGCCCCACCCCTAGAAACATTCCAGGTCAGGTTGAGCAGGGGTTTAAGCAATCTGATCTTTTTGGAGGTGTCCCTGCTTATTGCAAGGGGTTGCACACTAGATGACCTTTAGAGCTCACTTCCAACCCAAATTATACCCAAACTATGGTTCTATGAAGTTCAGTTCAAATCTGTAGATGCGGCAAGATTTTGTCTAAATCTCTCAATCTACATGTTGTGCTGTGAAAATTTTATGTAAGGAGCTTTTGAGTAATTTTTTTTTAGATTAAGAATGACATCTAGTAGGTATAGGAAAAAAAAAAAAGGAAGAAACAGGTAGAAAACAGGAAAAACCACTTTGGACGAAACAAGAACAATGTGTACATTGCAGATTGGGAGAGGAAGGCAGAGAAAGAGGGAGAAGAAATGCAAACTTCCGAAACCTTCCACCGACCCAAACAGCCTAATATGTATCTCACACCCTGACACCTTGATGCACAGTCAACCCAACCAACTCCTTCCAGAAATTAATTGAACCCACATTTTCTGCCTTTGAAGGCAGAACCCTAAACGCGATGTAAAGAGCTGAAATCTAAAAACTAGTAATTACAATTATCCTAAATGCCCATGACCTGAATATTATGTAAAGATTAAACTCACTTAGAGAACATGATGCCTAGGGTCCTTGTCAGCTTTAGCTGGAAAATTATCATGAAGCTAAGGAAGCACATTGGGTCAGTCCTGGATACATAGAAAATTACAGGTATAGTCTTCCAGGGAACCATGGAGTTGAAATAAATGCTGTCTAAGGCATGCTGGACCCTCCAGTTTTACTCTGCAACTTATTGACGTCTTCACGAGTCTTTTTCAGCTTTGTATTAAAGCAGGTTTTTCCATGGTAAAGAACAGCGATTCTGGGTCTGCCTGGACTCTGGGGGCATCTCATGGCTTGGTGGCGCTGGGTGCCGCTCGTGCTTGCTGCGGTCGGGGCCGTTCGCCCCGTGCAGGTGCACGCGGCCGGCTGCCACCACTCTGGCTTGGCCGCCACCACGGTTGCCGCCTGCCTCGTGTGTCGCGGCTGCGTCCGCCCTGCCGCGCACTGGGCTGCTGCCGCTTTGGAGTTGTGAGGCTGTGCCAACTAGCTCTGTCTCGCACAGGTGCTGGGGCTGGCTACGGCGCTGCTCCGGCAGGATGCAATCTGCGCTCTCAGAGCGGCCACCGCTCATTCCCCTGTCCACAGAGACTGTTCCTGCAGTCTTTGCAGAACAGCCTTTAAACTGACGAGTTACAAGAAGGGTTCTTCGGGATGGTGTTTCAAGATAGTTTAATAATTGTTTCTGAAGGGGATTGGACCCAAAGAACGGGAGAACAAAGGACACATGGCTATGTTATGCTGTACTGGGTCAGGGGTAGAGAAAGCACTCTGAGCCAATCCTGTTCAGGCTTGGAGGCTGGACAGAGGAGGGATAAGGGTGGAGGACCCAATGGGAAGGATCTGTGGGAGTGGCTGTGAGGGGAGAACAAATGGGATAGTGAGTGGAACGGAACCTTCTGGAAGTGGGGTGTTTCCCAGGGGAAGATGGACAGGTGAATAGACAGCTGGGAAATTGAGTCCAGAGGGTAACCCGGAATACAGAAATGCACGTGATCTTGGGAAGAGGTGTTTCTGTTTCCCTAAATGGGGGAGCATAAACTGTAATCGGAATAATCTCTTCAGTGCCCCCTCCACTGCTCTGGCAGTGGGGGTGCACTGCCTCCCGCCTTATATGTTTTATGTCATCTCAGCACCCTTAGGCCTCTATCGCTGGGATGTGATGGCTTAAGAAAAAACTATCAGCTGTGTACATATTTTCCATTAATCTCTGAATTTTTGAATCTCTGAATTACTTTGAAGACTCGGCAGAAAAGAATAGGGTGAACCACTGGCATTCTTCCCTCTTGTAAAGAACAGGCACAAAGATTCCCTGAGATTTTTGTCATGTGTTCAGTGGAAGCTAAAGGGTATTCAAGTGTAGACTTCCCAAAGTCAGTAGGACTAAGGTAGACCCACTTACCTCATGTCAGCAACTGTGCTGGGACTTGTCTAGCATTGTGCCAATAATGTGTTTAGTCATTGTAACCCCTTCAGGACTTTTCTTTGCAAGATTAGGCAGATCTCTTAATTTCTTCTCTTTATTTCACCTCTAAGAGCACATATGGTGTCAAATCTGGGGGAAAGACCATTATTTCTGGGCAGAGGAAAGAGAGGTGTGCAACTCACTGGCTGTGAGTAAAGCATTTACCAAAGCAGTTTTCAGCAGCTATACACACTTTATTCCTTGAGCTCATAGATAACCTAACAGTTGACTGAAAATTAATTCAAAAGGAATTTATTTAGATGATGAAGTCTCAGCATATGTCTATAGCATTCTCAAGAGCAAAAACTATCATCTACTGTAAAAATCACACTAATGCCTTTCATTAAATGAAACATTAAGACATTTCAGCATGTCATTTTCAACTTGGCTTCAAGAAAAATGGCCTTCACTGTAATCATCCTACTGGTTTAAATGACTTTATGAATGGAGACTTTTGTACACTGATGAATGATAGTGAGGACCTATTTTCCTAGGTGTCACTAACAATATTCAATGTGAATTAGGTTTTTGGAAGAATATTTACTGAAACTGTGTAAATACAGACAGTGTAAAGTCTACCAAAGTGATTCTCGCACTTTTCAAAAGCACTGGCACCTTTTCCCTTGTCTATCTTTCCTATCCTTTGAGTTTGAAGGTTGTCCAAAAAGGAGGCATGTTCATGCCAACATTTATATTAATATCCTGTTTGCAAGAAGGGAAATGCTGCCAGCAGTTTAAAGTAGATATCAACTCTATTGCTAAAGCAAACACTGTGACCACTGGTTACAGGCACAGTTGCTGCCTTAGTGCATACTCTTATGTGGGTGCTCCCACAAGGCATCCCAAATGTCGCACTTGGAAGCTTCAAGTTGCGCAAAGATTTGACACACACTCATTTCTGGAATGTGCAATATCTGGCTTATGTGTGATCATACTCATGTACCCACACAGAATCTCACTCTCAGATATTTGTTCCTCTTCTTTTTCTACAGAGCCTATGGATCATCCCCACCTTGGAATCATACATGTAGCTTGTAGGTGCAAAGCGCTGGAGAATATGCATGGAATAGCTCATATCTTGAAGGCAAACTATAGGTTTTTTAAAAAGTGATATATTTTTGAATATTTAACACTATCAGAAATTATACCAGAGACTTTAACATCTGCAGATGTTGTGGGCGATTGGTAAGAAAACTGTTTTCTGTCTTCATATTATGATCTTCTGAATTAAAGAACCCTTTCTATGATTCAGCTGCATAGAGATTTCCATCTCCAGAAACACTCTTTCCTCTTCATATTTAAACAACACATTGTAATAATCACAAATAATTCACTGTATATGGCTGACTCAGTTCATGCGAGTCTTGGTACCCTGTGATACTATAACAACACAGGTTGCACAAGCACTTTCAAAATTGTAGGCCAGAACCCGGCACTATGGCTTAATAGGTATCTAATCTTTACAAGTAGGAGCTGAGTTACAGGTGAGTAAGCCAATGAATTTATAGCTGTTTCACAGTTTCTCAAGAGGTAATGATTTGTCAATCTTTCTGTCTCTCACTTGAAATATTACAAGAGTTTGGTAGCAATGAGTATAGTCGAGAGAGTATTTTTAAAGAAAGTCTTACTGTAGTTTGATGTATTATAGATAGGGAACCTAGCTCTGCACTTGTGTGCACACTAAATTCAAATACAATAAGCTAAACCTCAAAGCAGCTTAGTGGGTATTAGAGGATGGGTTGCTAGTAAAATAAAGACAACAATATACCCAGATTGTATAAACTGGAGATTCTTTTGTCTTCTAGCACAGAGACAGAAAAGAAATGGAGAGAGATACAATAACACCATCATTTTTAAATGGACAGACTCTCAGTGCAGTGAGAGTTTTATGTGATCTTGTTGAGTACTTTTGAGTAATTTTCCCAGATGAAGCTCTATTTCTTTTACCACTATTTAAATTCTGACTACATCTCTCACATCATTTATTTCACAGCTGAGGGAGTCTGCATGATTACATACTTTCATATTTCAGGAACTACAAAACAATTGTCATGAATCTTTACCCTGACAGCCAAAGCCTGTCCTTATGCCGAAAGAAATTATGATTTTTTCAAAGCATCCTTTTCAAACCATCTTCACCAAAGTCATGCAAAACATTTTTCAAAGACATAGCAGAAAATAATATGATCATAAAGAAAACTCACATCTTCGTGCTTTAAAGCAGATTATAGATGATGACTATAACATTAACAGTGTTGAAAGCATTAAGCATAGGGTTTTTATAGAAATAACAAAGTTTGACATGTGTATTCTTTGACACAAATGTAATACACCAACAAAATATAGGCAGATATAAATTGAGATAATTTACAACAAATGATCACCTATGTATAGATATAACATTATCCAGAACACCAATCCACTTGCCTAGCGTGTACATACCTACGTTGATTCACAGTCACACTCCAAGCATGTAGGTATTTTAAGTCGTCATATGATTACATTGGCTCATTATTAGGTACTGATTGTACTACCTCAGTTGTTAGTTCCAAATTCTGTCTTCAGCACTGTCAGTTCTGTTTGGATCCTACCTACAACAGAGAATCACAACACTGTTTCCTGAATGGACTTAGAGGAAAAAAAGTCAGATTTTCTCAGATGGCCATTATGCTTTCCTTTATACTGACATCTATTTGCGATGACATTTTAATGTGAAATTTTTGCATCTCAAAGCCAAATAATCAATAAGGGGAAAACCTATATAGAGTATTATTGAGATGAAGAGCTACATGAACACTTTAGATTATTAAAATTGCTTTTTATAGTTTTTGGTTTACATATAAATATATACTTAGGCCTGACATTAGAAAACACACTTTGAGTTGAGCTAGGCTGTAGTCATATACTATCCTCCTGTTTCCTACCCAGTCTACACACTGGCTTCATGAGAAAGGACAGTCATTAGGGTTCTCCTAGCAAGGCTGCAGCTGCCTTGGCTGTGATCATATCTCCAGCTGTTGGGACACCAGCACTGAAGCCAGTGCATGGTAAGTCTGTTTGTGCCCTCCAGCACCAGGCAGTCATACCTGAATCAGATTTAGGGGCATTGCCTGGGTGAGAGTAACACTCCAGGCATGACAACATGAAGCTCAGGACAACTGTGATGGCAGCGTAGTCAAGGGAGGTAAATTATCCATGCAGAGGTGTTACAATGCAGTGAGACCTGTTTCTTACATTCTTAGAATGTATTTTCTAATCCTCCTACCATGATTTATATTTTCTGATAAAAGTAAGTTGTAAAGAGTAAAAGCATGGGAACAATGAGTTTCTGTGTAAAAAAATAAATAACTAGAATGAGCAGCATCCTCTGAAAACTAACTTGTGAGAAAGATTTGGGAGTCAACCATTTTATACATTGAGGAAGATACATTTCTATACTAGTTTGAATGAAGTATAAGAAATTACGCATCACTTTTGTCATGAGACTCTCCTATGGCCA
Organism: Pomatostomus ruficeps; assembly: GCA_013400735.1. NCBI lineage: Eukaryota > Metazoa > Chordata > Aves > Passeriformes > Timaliidae > Pomatostomus > Pomatostomus ruficeps. Next base: position 18,230 of record VYZT01043931.1, on the reverse strand, counting down.
TAAAATATAATTTTTGAGGTATGAAAATAATCTTTACATGGTTGTGTATCAGACTGACAGGCTGACATAGTCCTAAGAAACAGCCATGACTGTCAGAAGGATGAGGGAGAGCCTTCCCATTTATGGAGCCACAAATGGCCCTGCTACAGCTAACTAAAATCTAGTTTCTCATGCTGTTTATTAAGCATTGTCTATGACTCAGTTTTGACAGTATGGATCTTCTCCAGAGCACAGCATGGCTTCAAATCTTTTGCTGCACAGAACACCCAACAATTCAATATGATAAAAAAAAATTATAATAGAAGTTACCTCATTTTGCCTTTCCATGGTCCATCTGTCCTGCACTTGGTTAGAGTAGTTAGGAGTTGTCTTTGGCATGAACACCATGTGTTCTTTACTGAACTAAAAATAAGTATTTCTGTAAACAAAACATAAATGTTTACATTAGAGAGATCCTTCCATTAATACAGTCTTTCATCTCCAAAACTTTACAACCATTCTCTTTTGATTCAGCAGCCATCTTCTAACTTCTCACAGGATTGATAAAACCATTTGAAGTTGAAACAAAACCACAACCTTTTAATTTTTTTGAAAAAAATCATAATAAAGCAACATGAAAATTTAAAAGTTACTTTTCAGTGATCCTAAGATTTGATAAATTGGACTTTTAATGTACTCTTGGAAGACCAGACACCTGACAAAAATGATTGGGAAATGAGATAACTATGCTCTTTCTCTAAGCATCTCAAGTATTTATGTATTTTATTTCCTACAGAAAAGCTTAATCATTTAGTTAGAGAACATTCAGAAATCTGTTCTTCATCTCCTCTGATGGTGTTATTATGCTTTTCAAGGAATAAACAGAAACAAAGATTAAAAAGTGTTAATTCACCTGAGAAGGCAAACCTGGATTCAAATTCCTGCTTTATGCAACCATTAAATTTTACACATATTTACAATATTAACTTGGGAACTGACAAGAAGGTTTCTGACACTCAAGTGCATTCCCTGATTAGCAGATTAAAGAGTCTGGTCCCATGAATCTTTAGTTATTCATATTTAAAGAAAAGCAGTTTGGGAAATTGAGACTTTGCCCCGTGTCTCACTCTAATCACACCAAAGTGTTGTGACTTAAGTAAACTACAGGGAAATTATGGCTACAGACTTAATTCTTCACACATGTGAGGTATTTAAATACAGTATAATCTTTCCTAGAATAATACGGATTTTGGGGAAAAACATGTGAACAGGTAATCCTTCCTGCACTGCTCTGTAAGAAACAACCTGATGACAACCATGTTGTCTCCTTCATAAGTTTAAAGGACATTTGTAGTACATGGGGTTTTCTGTAGCTTGCTTATAGAAAAGAGGGGATGTTTCCAGAGCTTACTACTTACCTTTAAGGTTATTAGTAATGGTGCCCAACAAAGTGGTCTCCAAGGAATAAAAAATAAAAATAACAAGAGGTTTGTTTGATAGTATCTTCATTTCTTTTTCCCCTCTGAGATTCCCGAGTAGTGAAATTAGAATACCAATTTTTTAAAAAAACTTTTAATGTTTTTATAATATTGAAAGACGATTCCATAATTTCCCTACTTTTTTATAGTGGTTCAACAGTTCAAACCATCTACCAAGATATTAATTTTACCGCAGGAAAATAGTGCATAGGTTTATTTCCACTCACTCCAGCTTATTTTACAGTATCTTTTCTAACACTTTCTGGGGTCCCAAAACTGCCCGGATTTCTGCGGGACAAGCTTTATCCAGCGCTTTGGTTAGATAAGTGTCTCACCACTCGGGAGGAGCGCTATCTCTTTTTGCGTATCTATGTACCTAGGTTTTGCCTCAGCAGTGTGAGGCAGAGAAACCGATGTTAGATAAAGCAGGTAGAGACAAAAGAAGAGAGAACAGACTCTTTGATAGCATTACCCAGACTTTTATTGTTTCTTCAGGATACGGGCTATCAGAGAGACCCTGAGGGGGTAGTTACACAGGGTTTTATAGTGAAAGGGAAGGGGTGGTCATAAGCTGAGGTCCAGGGTTCTTATCAGATCACAGATTGACGGGGGATGACAGTTTTCCAATGAGTTCTGGGCAAAGGCAGATTGTATTTGCATTAACCTATGAATGTTACAGAACAGCAGAAGTTTCTAGCAACTCTTGAATAGTAAAACAATATGATGACTATTAAAATAACAGAGGTGGAATAAAATCTATGATTGACAGGGTTAAAATGTGGCAGCTAGGGGATTTCCCCTAGCTCACTGCCACACTTTTCTACAGATCTTAATAGCTTATAACAAACAATTGAATAATAAAAGCAATTTTAGGTAGGTGGACAGATGGTAAATGGATCTTTCACAAATGTTACAGAGTCCTTAATGAATAAAATAAGTACATAAATACACATAATGTTTGATGTTATTTCCTATTGTATCAGATCTCATAGACTCTTAAAGATTTCTAAAGTAAATTCTAGGTGATACTATTTTCAAATAAGCAAGGAATCATCACAAGTGCATTAAATAAGAAACAATAATAAATTAATAGCTATGTGGTCACAATTTGCAAATGCAGTCATATTTCATAATTGAGCCAAGGTGAAAAATCTTTTACCACAGTTTCATAGAATAGGATATATATGTAACCAAAACAGGCATAGCTCTGGCTTACAAAAGATATTAAGAATATTTTATAGTGGTTTTATTCATTACTGGATTTTGTTATTTGTTAAATGAGAAGTTGTTTTTATTCCAAAGTAAAAAATATTTCCCTAAAATCCATAAAAATGTAGGGAAATGTTTCCAATATCTCAATTTTAAAATATAAACACAGAGAGTGTTTAAACCCAAAGATTCAAAAGCATAGACTAACCCTTATGTTCCAGAGAGTGAGGTAATTGTATATAGTTGTTTTGATTAAAGACTTAGTAAGTACTCATATGTCTGTTAGTAATGGAGTCTCAAATTCACATCTATATAGATATATTTTGATCGAAGTGTTTCTTCTATATACACACACACACTATCAAACTCCTTTTGCAGTGTTTTCCCTATTAAAGAAATATCCTTATTTAGTTTTAAATTGCTTCTGGATCACTTTTCGCATATTTAAAGGAATGCTTTCCGCTTCACATTTGCCTGAAAACTACCATGACTAATGTTCTATTTTTACTAAACATATAGTTTAATATAGCATAAAATGTTTGCAGAAACAGTATTTGTTCTGTTGGTTCATAAATTTTTTTGAACATGACCTTTGCTTAGTGATTTTCTTAAACTATCCAAAGATGTACCTTATATAGTGCATACTTTATTGCCTTATGGATACTCTGCTTGCATTCCCATTGCCCTGAAGTATTACTATCATTATCGTGTAGGATGGTTTTGAAAAATTCAGGTTTGTCAAAACATTTAACACAATTTCTCCTGGGATCTCCACTTCTGAACCATGTAAACATTGTGAGAAATCTCAGCTCAAGGAAGATGGGTGGGTTTGAATGTATGGTTCTTGGTTTTCTTCACATTCCCAAGACAGAAAGGCAGAATCAAGGCAAAAGTAAAAAATAGCAAACCCACTTAAACAACTTCAAAATTAATTTCAAAGGAATTAAAAAATAGGACATGCTACTTAAACAGATTCTTAAACAAAGCTGGTAAAAAGTCCAGACCTCTTTGGAGTTAAGTACTTAAAAAGTCCCCCTAAAACTAAGTGTATATTAATTTAATTTATTAAAATATTGTGAATAAACTGAATCTACACTAGGATGTTCCCCTCTCTATCTAATTTTAAATTTACCACAAGTCATTTGGCACCTATATGATACCACAAGTGTGAATTGACATGGCCTACGGAAGTATTTCAGGGTTATTTTACTGTATTCAAATGACAGTGCAGTGCCACAGACTGTTGCACTAGTGCTGCTGATGGAGTGGCTTGTGTAAGTACGGTGGGGGGATGAAAGGAGGAAGAAAAAAGTGCAAGAATGTCTAAAGGTAATATCACCGCTAAATTCCCATTGTGAACATCAGAGTTTTGAACTGCTGGGTCCACCCAATAAAGAAAAAGGGGGGATAGGCAGGTTCAAGAATTCAGTAAATTGATACCTCTTAAAATGTCACAGGTTCAAGGATCTGTACCCCAGAAAGTCATACTGGTGTTCCATTATGGGGGTTAGGGGAGATGGGCAGAACATGCTGGGCCTCCACATGTCTCAGACTGTCATTGCACAGCATCTTCTTTGGAAACTTTCAAAGCTCTACAAAGAGAAGAACTGAACCACCCAACTGTGATTGCAAAATTATCTCTGCTCGGAGAGGCAGACCTGCCTAACTCTTTAATGCTGCTGAAACCTCTGTGTTCCTCTGTAGGTGGTAAATCATCTCCATAACCGTAATTATTTCTGCACATGGGAAAAACTCAGCTTCATGCTTCAGATGGACTGGGCTAAGTTTCTGAGTACTTCTGTTCCTAAAAAAGTTCAGAAAAAAATGACAATTGCCAACTTTTCCTTTGCTCTACGAAATCCCTGCTAATGGTTACATGGGTCAATTAGCAGAAAAGGCACATTACAAAGCTGTTTGGCCCTTTAATGGTTATTTGAGTGTTTAAATAACAGGCAATGGCGATGCCCATGCAAGACTGTACCTTTGCAATGTTCTTTTATAGATAGGTTCTAAGGGGAAACACTCATCATCTCCTATTCCAAACCAGTTTTATCTTTGCAGCTACAGTGTGTGACTATATTTTGTATCAGCTAAATCCTGGCTACTCACACAGCATGGTATTCATTTTTACTAATCTACTAAAGTACTATGACTCAGCAAGAAATTAATTTTGTGACTAAAGTATTCATGTTAGCAGAGGACTTGGTTAGCAAGAGGACTTGGGTCAAAGGGATTGTCTAATTTTCTTATTCAGAACCTATAAACCTATAAGCTTTTGTTTCAAGTACATAGTAAATGTGTATATGTTCTATGTACTACATAGTACATGGCATTTCTGAAAAATAGAAGTTTTTGAGACTATGTCCATCTCATTGCACACATTGCATAACACCTAAGTGTAACTTGAGTATACTTTTCTCATTATTTTTGAAAGTTGAAGCAAACGTCAATGATGTATTTAAACACTTTGATGAGGAAGGCCCAGGCTTCAACGATGATTATTTACGTTAATTATCTAATTATGGTCACATATGAGCTGTTCTGGAATACATCCTTAATTTCCCACCCTCAGAATAAACCAAACTGCTGACTTCTATCAGCAGCTGCCACTTGTATCATTTCAAAGTAACAAGTAATTCAGAGGGTGAGGAAAAGGCCAAAATTTATTCTTCTCAATATAAAACTCCCATTCCTATCATATAAAAGAAAAAGTTAATGAAATGTCACCTTGTTACATATTATATCTGCTAGAAATATTTTCATAAAATCCCCATAAATCTGTTTATAGTGCATTCTGCTATCAGCCACAAGTGGATATCCTGTGAGCCATTGAAGTAATTTAGCAAATATCCTGAATCACAAGCTTACAGAGCACATAGAACACAGCTATCAGACTGTAACAAAAAAAAAGAAACTGTTTTGAATCTTTACCATCAGGAAGTCAGTTGATTCTGTTTTATGGAGGAAATAGGAGCTTTCTCAATATTTTTCTTACCCACAGTCACACATATCTGTGATACATTGGGTGGCATTCCTGTTATGAAACTCCCTCAGACAAGCTATATTGCAGCAGTAAATTCTAGATCTAGCCCACAACGTTGGAAAACATTCCTGAACAGATGGTTTCATTCAATAAAACATCAAAGTACCATAGTAAATAATGCCATGGAATTTTTTTGCCAGTCATTTTGCAGTGCCACATTAAACATTTCCAGAGGCAGCTGAAAGTGAAAGGGACAGAAACATTTGGCAGTGAACAGAGTGCCATCAGGCTGTTTGACTGGTGATGCTGAGACCAGAAAAAGAAATGAGTATCTGAGTGGCACTTCTTGGGATGGCTTTTGACTTGTAAAGAGCAGAGAGTGCAGGGCATTTAGAGGTCATCTGCTCTTTCCCTGCCTCTTCCTCACTGCAAAGAAATTTGGTGTCTCACGCTTGTTTCCCCTGTTGACTTCTTTCTCTCTGAGTCTGGGGAAGAGAAACTTTATGTGATATCTCATCTTTTTTGAGTCACCATGTTCTACTGCCTGCAGGCATTAGCAGAACAAAGTTTCCTCCAAAATCAGTCATATTCTTGCAAATCTGAATCAAATATCACCAAAGTGGAGAGTGACTGTGGAATTAGATGGCCTTGCCCTTATGTCTTAGGGTTCATATATTAAAAGTAGACTAGCTATCAGTACTTTGATAATATAGTGTATCTAAGGACAAAGACAGCTAGTAGAACAGAATTATCTGGCCAGTCAGGCAAGCAATCCACAGGCTTCAGTGTCCTGCCAGTAAAGTCAAAGGGCATGAAGTAATACATTGCAATAAGCCTCAGAGAAAAAAAAAAGTCAGTTCTTGGTTTGTAGTATCCTACTATTGAAAAAAAAGAATGGCTTTTTTACCTCTGAAAGTGCATTTTAGGAAGGCCCACAGTTTTGAGATAATTCTGTGAATTAAAAATTGGGATGTAACTCTACAAGAGAATCTCTTTATATTCTTGCAATGGGCACAGTACTGCAGAGATTAAACATGTAAGCAATTTAGCAGTTGTAGGACTTCCAGCATAAAACCAAAATTAGCTAATGCAAAACAGAGTAGCACTGCCTTGGAATTTTCTGAAGATTTGAAATGTAAAGCACCTTCCCATTAATATACAAGTTGAAGGCAGTTTTCTTCCCTCTCTTTTTTGTGTCAAGGAACAGAAAAAAAAATTAACTAGTTGCCAACAGAAACTAGCCCTGCTATGGCAGCATTGACAGCTCTATCTTCTGTTGTATCCATCAGACATTTGTTTCACTGTCATCTCCAAAAAATGCAATTCAACTGCAGCCAGAACTACAGCAGTCCCACCTCTGCCTGGTTTCCAGTAGCTCCTGCACTGGATCTGAATTCTCATTATGTAACATGCTCAAGCATTGGCCAAATGACTCCTTTTGCAGACCAGCCTGTGTGTGAGTCAACGAGAAAGACAAACTAGGTCAAATGCAGAGACAGAGTGTGTAACTCTGCTACATGTCCAGATCCCTAAGGATCTGCACACTGAGTGGCCTGGAAGCTGCAGCTCCTCAGCCACGCAGTTTGCCTCCTTTCCCTCTCATCAGAATTCCAATGGGCTAAAGATATAGAACTGTGATAAGAAGAGAGCAGGCAAATGAAAGAGAGGCATAAAAAGACGCAAACAATTTTTTAAGCATTCTGGCTGCATGGAACAGGAAAAGAAAAAAAAAGGAGAGAGAATTAGGTATAAACAGGACTTTTTTCTTCTTTATTCATGACACATTTTAATGAGATTTGAAATGAGCACAGGAAGAGCAAGATAACAAGGTTATCTTCAACTCTGAATCTTCACACTATTTATGATGCTAAATTTGCAGGCTATGCTGCTCACTTACATTTCCATAAAGTAGCATAATAAAAGAACAACTAGATGGTAGCAATTTTTCTTCTGAACTGTCCTTTCTGAAAAAATATATACAGTCCTCAGGGTTCTGATATTCTTTTTACCTCTGCAGAATAATGCCCCTTTTGTATTTTATCCCTTCTTTGTGCAAAGATAAAGAGAATGTATGTACATTCAGACTGCTACTCCCCTAAGTGATATGACTCATTCACATAAGCATCTGTACCCCTTAAGGGACTGTCAGTGCCTTTTCCTCTTAACTCATTAATTTTACTTTTCTGTTATACTGAAGAACTGCTAATAAAGTAACTTTTCTCAATTGATATTCAATCTCTTCTGTGCCCCTGCAGGCACCTCTTCCTCTTCAGGACTGAAAGTACAATATGTTGAACTCTCCCCACAGATGCCATGATGGAGGCATAAATCTTCTAACATTCACTCCATCTTCTTGAAATATCATCTGTTTTGTAGACTGCAAATTGGGACTAATGGCAGGCAGCAGTGTCTTCAACAGTAAGAAGTTTTAAATGCTTCCTACTACCATCCAATTTACACCTGCATCTGCTCTAGTACAGCTACAAACTGGCTAGCTAATTTCTAAAGCAATTTTTCCTTAAAGCTCTCAGCTGTAGTTACTACAAAAAAATCTCATGGCTTCATTTGAACTTAGATACCTTTCCTCTATGTTCCCAAGTTAATCTTAGGAGCAGCCTTTCACCCATGGTGAACTATAAAAACGTATTTCACCTGTTTCATGATAGAATTAATATATTTTTTAAAAATGAAGGCATACAAAGGAGAGCATGCTCTTTTTAATGGCATTTTTCTTCTCTGCCACTCTCACAGAGTTGTTAACAATTAAGTTTTCCAGGCTTTTAATGTGAGGTTGAATAAGTTAACAGCAGAAGTATATGGAGTCCATCATGTTTGACTCAGTTTACACTGGCATGAGTTAATAACCCCAAGTCATTCCTATGTTTATTAAAAATGTCAGCATTTTTACAGGTGAGGAACAAGACAGCTACAAAAATATTAGTTGATTTAACAGTAAATGGAGCTTGCAATCAGTAATGTGTGACTTATGTATTCCAGAAGCTCCCTTAGCACTTTCAGAAGAGGTGTAAAGGTAGATAATATTATATTACTCAAAACATGACACAGGTAATTAAAAGATTAATTGGAAACTTGAGTTCTCTCATCCCTGCTGAATGGAAAACATCCCATTTGCCTTGCCTTACCAGTCTTTGATCGGTATGTCTGCCTTCGCAGAGACTAATAAGACAACATAAAAGCAAGTACAAGTTCATATTTCAAGTAGTTCCTTTAGTATTTCTGACACTTGTGTAACAAAGGGAATACTAAATATTGATAATCACATCATTTCAAAGATAAATAACCATTTTTTCTCATGTATTACTCACCTCATTTAATCTGGAAATTAGTGCAATGTGCAGTGATTCTTTCCTACGGAAGTGCAGTAGTTTAAAGGTTTAAATAACTGAAGGTTCAGAAACTACACATATAGTAGCAGGAATCATTGTAGCACCACTTCAATATACCACTTTGAAATCAGTGTTTTTATGAAAAATAAGGCAATAAGCTACCTACTGAATATAATGGTTTTTAAAAATATGTAAACTGTGCTACTGGGATGTATCTGATTAATGAAAACTAGGTGAATGTAAAGTTTTGAGACTGTTAAGTGGCTGTAATAATCAGTGCAATATAAGGTCTGACACCCTTTTAAATCTCAAGAGGTAAAAAAGAGCAAGGATTAGGAAGATTTGTACAACACAGCAGGAGTACATTCTGGTGAACTCATACTGAATAATTTTTCTTCCACTGTGTAAAAACTGTGCACAGAAATATTCTAAACATCCTAAATATCTGGTCAAAATGGACCAAGAAAAAATACCCAATACGTACTGACTGCAAGTAGTGTTTCTTCTAGACCTCAACATGTAACACCCCCCCAGAAGGACATCCCAGCTGGAGCCTCTAAGACTGAAGTGAAATGTCAGTTCTATTAACAAAGACTGTACCAGCCTAGCCCACATTTTGAGGCCTATGATTCTTTTAAGGGGCCTTACTGGGAACGTATTTGTTAAGTAGTCAGATGGTCAGACTAAAGGTCCACAGATGAGCTGTCAACAGTGAATGCTTTGATCCAGATATTTGTATCCTCTTTCAAGGGACAGATGCTATTCCCAATTTCTCGGCATCAGAAATAAAATTATTGTGTCTACATGGCATGGCAAAACGAAGCTCACTAACATGCAGTGTCCATGTCCATCCAAGACATATTTGGTATCTTTTTCTCAGCTAAAGCAGTAAGGGCAAGCAGGTAGCTCAGTGGCCAGTGTTTATAGTTTGTGGTAAATTTAGAGGAGAAAAAGAGCTGCTCCAGCATCAGATACACTTTGTAATTATTCTAAGATATATATATATATATATATAAAGAAGGGCACATACACACAATATCAAGGTAGTCTTTCAAGGTAAGTATTGGATGTGTCACTTTCCTGGAGGCTGGTCTCTTATTACTCGATGACCTTATCATCAAGCACTTGGATATCATAAGGGATATTGCAATGATTGGCAATTTTTTATTAGTACTCTGAGGAAACAGACATGATGAAGAGAGTATCATGATCCCCAAAAGAAAACACAAAAGGTATTTCTCAAATGAAGCTATATTATAGCAGGGTAGCTTGTAACAATAAAACAATGACAATGAAATATAAGTAAAAAACAAAATTCACAAAATGTATCTGGCACAAAGTAATTTGGTTCCAGATGTTCTTTCACTTTGGAACCCAGAAGAGAAAAGATCACTTAAATTCCTTGTCGGAGTGATACGTATAAATAATAAAGGCCTGAAAGCCCCAGAATGTACCACCCAAGAAAAGGAGCTCTGGTGGAGAACTCCCAGAGCTGGAGGGCTCCCCCGGGAAACGGACATCAGTGTGGTGTAACCCAAGTTATAAGAAACCCACCTCCGAGTCCCCTCATTGGATACCCAGTTGTCTATTAATTTCTGTATACTCCCCAAGTTCTAGTAAGTTCTCCGTTATTCAGTTAATGATTTGTTCTTCCCTCTTTACTCATCCTCCTGTCCTCCCCATTCCTCAAGTTACTGGCTCTGTAACCCTGGACCCTCCCTAACCTTTCCCCTGTACCCTCACCTAATTGGCTGTTTGTTTACCTTAAGACCCCGTGTCTCGAGCTGTTCGGGGCTCCGGTCCCTGAGGATCCCATTGTGGTGGAATAAACCACAGTGCGCTCATACCTGGAATCCCTCCTTTTGTCTTCGGGTCTCCTACGACTTTCGTCACCCCCCCACTCCATGCTCCCACCCAGCTCCCACCGGTGGGGCCAATGTGTGCCCTCCTGGTATTTTCCCCCACACACAAGGCGGCCGGGGCACCGGGATCGCATTGGCTTTTGGGCAGCAGTTATCCGGGAAGGCGTCCTAAGAAAGCCGACAGGAGCGAAAATTCCTGATCAAAAATAATTAGCTATCACACAATGAAACTCCTGCTAATCAACTAGGCAAGGGGCTAAAATCCAGTGTTTAGGTTTTTATTTTGCTATCCAGGCTTCAATGATCAACAATTACTGCACATTAATATGCAAAGAGCTATTAGAAGGGCAGCACAAACAAATCATCTGACAGAGTTTGTTGCCTCATTCCCTCTCACATTTTTTTAATTATCTCTATAAAGAGTGCTGGAAAACATTGTTCATTAGTTTGTATTGTCTTATGTGTCAAAAAAATTTAAATTATTTTATTCTGCTTATAATCATTTGGCTTCCCACAAATTTCTTTAACGTGTTAGTTTAGGAATTAATTTAGTTTAGTGTTTTTTTCTAACTATGACCAATCAATAACACTTCACTTAACACATTATGTGAGCACTGCATTTTGGTACTCCTCTGTTTACAATAGAGCTTCAACTATTTGCCTTTCATTATTAATATAGTAAATTCTAGTAGCTTATATGCCTTTTTCTTATAAACTATGTTTAGAAAGAAAATACCAGTTAAGAAGATACTTCCATCCCTTATAGAAATAAATATTCTTTGGTGTTTTGAGCCATACTCAGTTATGTTAGATATTTATTACCTGTGTTGTTGTGGCACAACCCTGGTGAAGAATATGTCAGTAGCATTTGAGACATGGTAGTGCATACATGTTCCATCCCACGGTTAGGGGATGTAGAAAACACCTGTGGTAGTAACATTCTCATGAAGGGTTTTCAGACCGCCAGCTGAGAGAAGAGAGATATATTACTACACTTTTGGGAAAAAGAAGCATTGGAAAATGAAGACTAAAATTCATTTTTGGCCTCAGATCATATTTGCCCTGGGGAAAGAATCAGGCAGAGATCCTTCCCTTATCACTAGGTCAGGTGGCTCCCAACTGCAAGTGTTAGGGTCAGGTGAGGTGAAGTTCATCACCCTTCATTGATGTGGCTCTTTTGCTTTTAGGATATCAGCATCCCACTCCTGCTGAGCCTAGAGCTGGGTGATTTGGGCTGGCCAAGGTCTCAGGCCCTCAGGTATTTGCGAAGGCTGAGGTGGGTTCAAGAGACAGACAAATCAGAAAGCCAAATATTGGCTTATACAGATTACTGTTTGATGTAAAGATACTTTAGTGGGCTCTTCATTGAGGCACAACATACAATTCCCAGTCAGATATTAATTGGTAAATTTTATTTCCACTTCTAACCTTCACAAAGACATGTATCTTTTCTATATGTAGTGCTTATGCTCTATACCTCAGACCCGGAAGTCTTAACAAAACCATTATCACATAGCTCACAAGAAAGAGAAGGTAAGCTGACTTGACAGACACAACCCAGTGAATCTTCAAATTTGTAAACATAGACCAGAAATTATATCAGGCCAGATATGCTGGAGCCACCAATGCAAGCTAAAGTTATGGCCAGTTTTTCCTTTCTTCTACAGGAAGAATGACCAGTTTTGAACAAAACTGCAGGAGGAAAGGAAAAGGAAGAGTGTATGCGTGTGTGTGGGAAAGAGACTTCCAAACCTTCAAGGTCTCTAGTGCCTTTATAGAGCACTACAGCTATCAGCAATTTACCCTTGGAAAAAGAGCTGTCAAGTAAATGCCTTCCTATTCACATCATGTGGTACGTAAAGATCCTGAGCTGATCTATGCCTCATGATTGAGCAGACAGGTCTCTTTTCTGCAATCAATGTTGATGAAAAACTGATTTTTATGGTACTGACAATCTGATGGTGCTAAAATAAAATCTCCTAGACCCTCTGGTAATGAAAAATTATCTATGTGAAAGGAAGAAAAAGTACTAAAAGGATTCCAGACTTCTATTTACCTTTAAAATTGTAGAAACATTTTTTCCCAGTGAGTAAATAGTCCTTTTTATTTTTGCTTTCATTAAGCATACTTTGAAGGACTACGATGGGCTTTACCGCAGCAGACCAGATTGCCTCAGTTGCTTCTGAAGAAGATAAAAAGCCTTTTCAATGGAGTGTGGAATAGAAGACAGTCAAAGTAAAATCAGGTTATAGTGTCATTCACCTTATTGAATCAGATGCTAACAGAATATGGACATATTCTATAACCTCTGACCTTTTTAGATTTTCATTTTGGGAGAGAACTGGAAATATCTGTGTCTTCTGGGCGGCAAATATTCTGTTATATTTATGCTGCTAAGTGGTGGTATCTGTACAGAAATGTAAAAGATATGTCTGTTCTCTTGCTTTGGCCAGAACACAGCTGTTCAGATTTATGATGTTGCATTTGCTTGGCTGAGTGGAGGTATGGTACAAGCCTGGCTAGCAAAAATTATAGAGAGAAATAGTTGTTCCCTTATGTAGCAGTTTCTTATGAACTTCACTGCATCAACCTGTCAACAAAACATCCATTGGTTCCTTGTAGTTATCACCTCCCTTACATTGTAACTCTCTGCTCTAGTTTTCAATTTCCATGTTAAAACATGGAATAAATCTTTTATTCGGAGGTCCATTTCAATGTGGAAGGGTTAACTGAATTTACATCCCTTCTCATCACATTTAAATTTCTAATTAATGATAATTAGTGAGTAAAAGAGGTAGATGTTGTCCTAAAAAAACTAAAGAACCATGATTGCTGGAAAGCATCATGAACTTCACAGGAGAAAAAAGACCCAACAAAAATAAAAAACCCATTTCCTTCTAATCCCTGAGTTTTTTAAAGATGAAATCAAATCCAACTTGGAGTATCAGTGCTGAAGGAGATGGAAATAAGTGTTCTGCTTTCACTTACCATAGACTTGTACTCAAAGATAGCTCATTTGATATTATTATATATTGCAAGTGTGGAAACAAGCTGCTTGCAATCTGTCAAGAAACAATACTGGGGGCAAATTTTTAAGAACATGGAGGTTTTTTCACCTTATGTGAAGATCAGGTGTATCCTGTGTGCTCCGTGGCAGAGGTAGAGGGGGCAGAAATCACATTGTCTGCCCATAGGCAGCACACTTCAGGGTCACAAACATAAGACCTGCTGAGAGTAAAAACAGTGTTGGAATTTTAGGAAGTACTTTGGCTCGGGAGCCTACGAGTGGACAGTGGAAATCACAATCAATTTGTTTTTCAGGAAATAGCCAGTCTGATTCATGGGATGAAGCCACAACCAGACCACTCATGAATTAATGAGGGAATTCATGAAGATTCTGAGAATCTGTGAAACAAGGAAGTGTGGCAATTGTGGGGAAAATTCTCCTGAGCTAAGGAAGCCTTAAAAATTTGTTTCAGAAAAAATAAGTTGCTGACAGATACACTGAATAAGAATTTAATGTACTGAAAAAAGGCACCCAGAGGCACTATCTGGCAACATCTGGTCCAATTCTGAAGGAAGGGAAGGCCCCTTAGCTCAGATGGCTGTGCTATTTCACTTTGTATTAAATACAGCTGACATAAGGCAGGGTGAATTGTGATTCAGAATAAGAGCCTTTATTTCTAGAATAAGGATTCTGACCAGTGAAAAAAACATTTAAATCCATAATCTCGCTGTTTTCATAAATCTGATGCCTTTGAAGCTTGAAAAATCTTTGTCATTGTAGGTCAAAAATACAGAAGACAAACAGAAATCTCATGGAACTAATATGGTCAACAGACTAAATAAATTTTAAGAAGGAAAGATATATATCCAGCTGGTATAAAACCCACAAATGAATACAATTAAATAGTCAAAACTGAGGAAATAAAGTACCTTTGACTACCTCTGTAATTCCATGTGCCATACCACCTTTCATTCTGTTATAAAAATAGCATATATATATACATATATATACAAAGATCTTTTACTTCATTGATGTAACTCACTGTTATACTTCTTATATATCATTTTCTCTAGAAGGCAGGAAACGTTAGCCCATTATCTCAAAAGTTATTGCACATTACATCCCATTGTGAGTAACCCCAAATTTGAAGCCCATATTACTTTAAAGAGTCTTTTGTACATTCCTCACTAAGGAAAAATGTGTACATTTATCACTTCAAAATAAAAGTCTTTGAAGTATATATCACTAGAATTAGCAGAATATACAAAATTTGAAATGTTGGAAGCTTGCTGCAGATGTTGCAGCACTGCTGCTTGATTGCAACGCTGGCACAGCCTGGGCTGCAGCCTGGCCAAGCTGCACCACACAAAGAAACCATTTCTTTTCAGATGTTTGGAAGCCAGTCTCTTTTTCAAGCTCCTCTTCCTTTCCGAACATCAATTCACCGCATTGTTTCTAAACAGGCATCCACCAGTTTATACATTCAGATACACAGTCACAGATGGTTCAGAGACCAATCTGTAATTTACCATAAGAAAGTTGAGCTGATTTAATAATGAGCATGATGAAATATAAGTACAACCCACACTGAGTGGATTAAAGAATGGCCAACTGACAGCCCTCAAAAGCATCTGTCAGTGAGGGAACTGTCACGGAACAAGGATTTTTTTCTCATAGCAATACGCAGGCTCTTCAATGCAACTCTTACAAAAAAAATTCACTCCTTGTACTTTTTGTGAATATTTCAAAACTGAAACTTGCACCTGAAGGTATAAGGTATAATTTAAGTGTGAAATCTAAATTATTATACAAAACCCTAATCTTGCTAGGCTTAAAGAAAATCTCACGCTAGAGCTTTCCAAGCCCCATTTTAACTTCAAAGTTTCCAAGAGAGGAACGATTTACACTTTTTCAAAATGGACCCTTTCTAACTACTCTGATATCTATTTTTTACTTCAAATGCTCAAGCTCTAGAAGTCAGCACAGCTAAGACACATCACAGCAGCTACAAAAGGACACCCACAAAATGTAGTTGCTGCCACCCCACGTATGCAAAACTGATTAAAAATTGTTTCATGCTAGTGCTAGAGTTGCTCAACATCACATGTAAAAGAAAAATTTGAACTTTAATGATTTGGAATAATAAATACCTAAGAGATTTTTCTGATATAAGTCTATCTTAATGATTAATTATAGCATGTTTATTTTAGAAGTTTACTTTAAGTAAGGTGACATGTTAGCAGTAGATAATGGGTTTTATTTTTGATATCTGTGCAGCTCTGTTTCACTTGCTGTCCTAACCGGAATCAAGCAAATATGACTTCTCATGCCATTTGGGGGTTTTTTGGTTTGGTTTTAGTTTGTTTTTTTTTAACTTTCAAAAGCCTCTCACACCTACATTGGTCAAAGGTTGCAAAGTGATGCTCCATAATTCCATGGTAGCAAAGTCTCAGATATATCTAATTTGTTTGCAGAGCAAGTTTGCTCTACTCTTCTCCCTCATAAAGGACAAATAGCATCACACTATAACTTGGCACATTTTGCTGTTTATTATACCCATGACCTTCAGAAATGGATGTTTGATTTCTATAGTTAATATAATTACTATATAGGGGTTTTTCCTTTAGTGTATAGGGTTTTTTCTTATGATTATACTGATGTTTTATCTGAAGTATCTCAATGTAAGCCATTTTCAGAACAATTTTTCATAATGGTATATCCTTTTTCAATAAACCTATATCTGTATCTTCCCATTTTTAATTTTTGTGTCTGTTACCTCCCTTAAATAAGGACAGGCTAACCAGTTTTTGATATGTCTTTGTGTGTTTCATAGGAAAGAACAGATGTATAATATATAATTTTTATTTTTATCACAAAACCTGTAGGTTCTTCAAGCAGGATGTAACAGAGACTTCAAAAGTATGATTTACTGTCTGTCATTAATCTAAGGAGCACAGACACTTGTGATTTTCCTCAGATATCCTGAAACTGCAGTTAATAAATATTTTAAATACAGTTTTGTCATGATTAATAAAATTTTAAAAAGCTACCCCAAATCAGGGTTAGAAGAAGAAATTCAGGTAGTACCAGAGAAGCAAAGAACCCTGAACATACAGTGAAGCAATCAGAGAAAATAAATTATAGAATCTTAGAATCAAAGAATGGTTAGGGCTGGAAGAGACTTTCAAGATCATCCAGTTGCAACCCCCCTGCCATGGGCAGGGACAGCTTTCACTTGATCAGGTTGCTTGGGGCCTCATCCAACCTGGCCTTGAACACCTCAAGGCATTGGGCATCCACAACTTCCCTGGGCAACCTGGTCCAGTGCCTCACAACACCCTGAATAACAGATTTCTTGCTAACGTCTAATCTAATCTAAACCTGCCATCTTTCAGTTTAAAACTATTGCCCCTTGTGCTGTCATTATCTGTTTGTATAAAAACTCTCTTCCTCTTTTTTATAAACCCTCTTTAGGTACTGGAAAGTTGCAATGAGGTCTCCTTGGAGCCTTCTCTTCTCCAGGCTGAATAACCCCAACCCTCTGCTGCAGGAAAGAGTGGGAGTTCCAAAGTTTATTAGAGAAGCCCTCCCATTGAATCATGAGGTGCAGAAAGCTCCCCCTCGTAAACTTCTCAGAAAGGAGCCTAGGGGTAAATGAATCCAGTCTTAGTCTCACACTGTCAATGGATTAAATCTAAGAAATTACAGAGGTTTGATTGAACCTTTGCACAACTTTGTCCTGCAGAATTAATGATAGCAAACCAGATATATTTATATGAAAAAGAATTATTTATTGTGATAAATAACTAGATGAAAATATCTTAATCAGAATTATTTACTAAACTCTATAAAACCTAAAAATACTAATATAGTATAGTGTGGTATAAGATACTGCACTATATTAAAACAATTATATTAAAGCAATGACACTAAAACTAGTAAAAAGAAACAATTATTAAAGCAGAGATTGATGTAACTCACCCATTCTGACAACCATGGGCAAAATCTCTTTCATTCAGACTGTCTTTATAAGAGAGATACTCCCACCTCTGATCACCATCACAGCCCTCCTCTGAACCTCTTTTAAAGGGGCAATGTCTTTCTCGTGCTGAGGACCCCAAATCTGGATGCAGTGCTCCAGCTGGGGTCTCAAGAGGGCAGAGTAGAGGAAAGAATCACCTCGCTCAACCTGCTGGCCATCTTTTGATGCAACCCAGGATGAAGTTGGCCTTTTGGGCTGTGAGTACACACTACTGGCTCATGTACAGCTTTTCATCCCGGAGAACCCAAGTCCTTCTCTGCAGTGCTGTTCTTAATGACTTATATTCCCAGTCACGTCTCAGATTGCCTCAACCCAGGTGCAGC
>VYZT01043917.1:0-11054 GCA_013400735.1 Pomatostomus ruficeps | reverse complement strand
TACATAATATACATATTATATGTGATTATATGTACATTTATAGATAATCATACATAAATAAACATATATGTGATTCTAGATATATATTTAAAAAATGGATGGATTCTTTTTATAATCCCAGTATTTAATTTTCAGCATTAAGAATCCCAAAAAGTTCCAGAAGTGGATATTTCTTTCTTGTTTAAATAAAAAAAAAACCCTTTTCCTTAAAACTGAATAGTTAATGCTCTGTGATCCTGTGGCAGGGCCTTAAAAGCTGTGAGAGATTTAAATTTTTCTTTAAGGGATTTTAATCCGACTCTCAGCAACTTCACCCTTCTGGGATGTGCAACGGAATTACGAATACGATACAAGAAATCATTCTTTGGGATATTTTGATTTAAAATAAAACCGAAAATCGCTTTTGAGTAACGTGTCTGGAGGATCAAAGGCCTGGGGAACAGCAACAGCATAAATAACGTTCGAGCTACTCCTCTTTAAAGATTTTAACCGGCGAATTTGAAATAAATCTCTGGGTGTGCACACACATGGCCTCTCTCCTTCCTCCGCGAGTGCCGTTAGCGTGAATTCCAAGCCAGGCTCACCTCCACCACGGCGATTATCGACACGGGCTGGGTGATCAATACAGAACAGACCCGAAGCTCATTTTCAGAAATTGATAAAAGCTCAAACCCCAGAGGAGTGACATGATTGACAGCAGAGGTTAAAGCCACGCCTTCGACTGCTCTCCAAAGCAAGGGGGTTCCAGACGCTTCCAAATATTTATTTTTTTCCCCAAATGCCTTAAAATTTGAATACAGATTTCTTTTCTTTCATTGAATTCGCTGTTCGAGCAGAAATTAATTTTGCTGAGAGTATCAAGCAGGTCTAGCACACGAGAACTTCCTTTGTATGAAGAATCACAAGCTGGGTCTTACTGGGACCTCCTGAGCATCTCCAAACCCACCCTGAGTGTCCCATTCCACTCGTTCCCAGCTGGAATTTATTCCACACCGGCACTGGTGTTCATCCTGCTCATCCCCACAAGGACACCGGGAAGAGCTGGGATGGACCTGAGGTCCTGCAGCCTTCCCACCTCAGCTCCCATTGCCAGGGGCTCCTGAGCTGCTGGTGGGACAGCAAGATTTGATAAATTCATGAAGAATAGAAAAATAATTGGGAAAACTGGGAAACCAACGTCCTGGAGTGCTGGGGATCCCAAAAAAGATGAATGGAAAAGGCGCCTGTGCAGTGAAGCAGAGCAGGGGCAGTCACAGAGCTCCCCAAGAGCAAAGGGTTTCCTTTTCCCACTCTCTGCAACTCCTCAGCCCCAGATCCTCTCCTCCTGTCTCCTCTCCTCTCCCTCCCTGGGTAGGAGGCAGCAGGAGCTGATCCTTTCAGATTCAGCTTTTCTATTTCCCAGCCCCTGCCCTGCTTTAGTGTGGAACTCTCACACTCCCCACGGGCTGGGAGCTCCTGTTCTCCCATCCTGCTCAGACACAACAAATCCTCTCCAGGCTGCACTCAAGGACACCTCGTTGGCCCAGGCCCCCAAAGATGGAAACGGAGCCTCTAAAAGGGGGGACAGACTTGGGCTCAATTCCATCATCCCCTGCAATTGGAATTGGAGAATGAACCCTGATCTGGGAATGGATCCAAACTGATCCAAGTGGAGCAAACTGGTGCCCCGGGGTCCATCTTGGGTGTGGCCTCTCCCGGAGAGGCTCTGAGTGCCCGAGGTGTCCCTATTGAAGGCCCTGCAATAAATCCCCATTTTATTCTCTCAATCCTGTCTGGCCTCTGCTCCAGGGCTCCTCTGCTCAGGCATCAGATCAGGAGGTTAAATGTGGATTTTCCTTCCCAGGTCACCGCTAAAGAGCGGCCTCAGCATGAAGGGCTCTGGCTGAAATAATAAAATAAAGTCAGCACAGAGTTCCTGTGAGCCCTGCCCAGCCCGAGCCCTGATGTTGATGTTGGTGTTTAAAAGAACCACAGAGCAGCCCCACGTCCGTCACTGCGGTCAGAGGCCATTTCATTCTGTGCACTTTTAATTATTCCACTGACACCCTTGCACTTGATAACCGCCTGAATTTTCCTGTCAACACTCTGGCCCTTGATTTTCTTCCTTAACTCAGAGTTTTGAGTCGCTGTTTTTCCTCCACCCACACCCCAGCTATTTTTCGGGCTCCTAATTCCCCGAATGCCCCGCGCTGGTTTAAATTACACGCTCGCTTCGGAACACTTGGCCTGTTTCTCTAGGAGGCGAATTTCAGAGCCATCTGAAATTCATTTCCCGACCCCAAAGATGCCGGGTACCAGCTTCCAACGCGGCCCTGGAATTTCCTGGTGCTGCCGCGTGGGTCGGGTTTCTCCCACACCTCCGGGGAGCCGCCCTGGCAGCTGCGAGGCTGAACGTGCCTCCCTCCTGCTCCTGTTCCTCACCCTTTCCACAGCAAAATAAATCCACTTTAATTAATTTTTCGATATTAATATAAGCTAAATTATATAATTTTTAAGGTTTGATCCACCCTGGGGATGTGGAAGTGTTTCAAGCACCAGGAGGATGCACAGAACTCAGCACAAAAGCCAGCCTGGGTAATAAAATTATTATTAATTGTTTTGCCAAGTTCATTAACAATCAGCTTTCCTGAATGTCCAGCAGCATAAATTTTAGAAATATCAGCTACCCCAGGTGATTTCACCCGGGCTTTGGGTACCCTCACCATCTCTAACGTCAGGGCTGTGAGCAAAATTAAAATAGTTTCACACATTCCAAACACAAAACAAAAACCTCCTGCCACGAGAAATCTTGAATTTTATTTTCTGTGTCTGCAAAGAGTCCAATCTGATGGCAGAAATCCGAAATTCCCCATTGATTTGTTAAATATATCCAAACAAGGTTCAAGTGTGAGAGGAGTTATGGCTTTTCAATCATCAAAATCTTTTCCAGGCACAATTATTTTTCCTTCAAATTATTTGTTTGTGTTAAATCGTTTGTGACATTAACATGTTTCTCATTTGAAGATGGACACTCTTCAAAAAATCCCATAATTAATTTTTTTTAAAAAAAACCCCTTCAATGACAGTTGTAAGAGTTTTGGAAATATTTCCACCTAAAACTTGCTGGAGAGCTCAGAGTTATTTTTGGAATAAGGATGGGGAATACAATGATTTTGCAACATCAGACCAACACATAAATATTTATTTCCTGGTGTTTTGCTGCGACTGGAAGAGTTTTTGCTTTTTTGACCAGAAACAGAAGTTCTGCTACAACTTTTTTAATTGTTGCATTTTTGATATTTTCTGGGAGAAAATTACTGTAATCTGCTCCTGGAGTCATTTTAGTACTGAAAAAAAATTTAAAAAATAAATTTAAAAAAAATTTAAAAATCAAATAAAAAATCAAATAAAATAACATAAAATAACATAATATAAAATAAAAGAGAAGAAAAGAAAATAAAGTAAAATAAAATAAAATAACATAAAATTAAAAAAATTTTTAAAAATTTAAAAAGTTACATTTCAGCCCTTAAGAAAGAGGTTTTATACATCTAAGAGTGAAGGTTCTCTCAGGTCAAAGCCCCCAAGAGTCACCTAATCACAGCTGGCAGCAGAAATCAATCGTGTCACGCTCTGGGCTATTTATCAGAGACCTGATCACCTGTTTGATCCACACCTGCCACTGGACAACGTGAAATTCATTTAACCACCCCTAAAGGAAACCCCTGGAGCCTGGAATCCCCAAATCCTCATTGCCACCGACAGGAATTCCGGGAAATCAGCTAATTTCTATTATTACATTTAATGAGACAAACTGAAATTTCACCCTGCCAGCTGCCTGGCCTCTCCATGGTGACTTTTTGTGGCAAATTTTGCTTTCCAATCAAAGATCCACCATTCCTGCCTGCCAAAGGTGGGCTCTGGGACGTGCAGATGGAACGGAACCCTCAGCAAACTCGTGGTGCTTTGATGTAAAACAGCAGCAGCCACGCAGGGTTGGGTGCCCAAATCCCACCCTAAAACACCCCAAGAAGAAAGAAAATTGAAATAAAACAACATTTTGGTGGCCATCGCCGAATCCTTTGAACAGCTGCAGCTCCTAAGTGCATCCCTGGCCCTTCAGAAGGGCTGAAAAGCCATAATTGAAAGAAAAAAATAAAAATATGCTGTAGCTAATAACTGCACATTAAAGGGTAGAGGAGGGAGAGAATCCATGGCTACCTTGGTGTCCTGGTGGACAAAAACCTGACTGAGATCTCCACGTGTTTTCCATCTGCCAGGCCTCAGCTGCACTGTTTGGTTTTGGGGTTTTTTTTTCAGGGAGGGAAGGACTCCCAAAACATTTTTTTAACATTTAATTCCTTCCCGTTCCCGTTTTCATAAACAGAGGTTAGAAGCGGCAAAGGGCAAAAAAGATCTTGAAATGTTTCTGAAGCCTTTACATCACTGCCACGATTCAGTGAAAAAATAACGCCAACTTTCAGGGGTTTTGGTATCAATAATCACATTTTTCTCTGCCATAAGGCTGATGCTGAAGGGTCCTGAAAAGAGACAAGAGCCCCACTGCACTGAATTAAGTGTGGCCAACTTAATGAAACATTTAATACCTCAAAGGTTTCAGCTTTTCAAGGAAATTAGGCACACTGCAGCACGGGTACGGCCGTGTTCCCCTTGATCAATCACCCGGAGCACGTAAAACCCCACAAAAAATTATCTTTACATGCAGCCCGCCCGCGTTTATCCCGGCAGGACCCGTCAGCTCTGCCACACCTCTGGTCACAGCGGCTCCGCTGCTCAGAGCTGGCTCCCGGCCACCCGGGGCAAAGCCCAGGCCGAGGAGTTCAACCTCCTCTCCTTCCCTTCAATTAGCGAGACCCTTCGGTAATTATGATCTCCTGAAGAACGAGGCAAATCCACCCTGCAGCTTTTTCCTCCCGCTATTCCTGCCTGGAAAAAGGGACTGGGCTGAGTGAATGAAAGGAAACCGAGGGCACTGGTGAAAAACCCGTCCTCGAGCAGCAGCTCTGAGTACAAACACCGCCAGAACCAGCCGGAGTTAAAACCAACAAGCGACTCCACGAGTCAAGGCTACATTTAAAATTTCAAGCACAATTGGATGTTAAACCCAGATTAATGAAGGCGACCGCTCGTTTCCCCTCTGCGCCAAAACCCCCGCGCACGATTAATTAGAAAAGCGTTTTCCCAAACTGACACGTCCACCACGGAGGCTGCAGAGAAGGTGAATTCTCCCTCCATAACCCAGGAGAAAGTCGAGGCTGTAACTGGGGATATTTGAGTCCTTGACTCGAGAAAAGCTGGTGAAGCAGCACCAACTCGCCCTGTGCTGACTCAAAGGCTCAGAGAAGGGCAGGGCTGGATTTTTACTGCATCCTGACAAGAAAACAACTGCAGCAGCTCCAAAACCTCAATGAGGACACCAGAGAACCCCACCAGCAGCACACGGGACAGGGGGACAAGGAATTTGTTTTAAAAACGTGGTTCTGTCCAGCTCAGAGGAGATGCAGCATCCTGTACCTCAGCTCTGTGCTCATCTCCCTCTATCTATAGGAAAAACTAAAAAAAAACCACCCAAAATATATTCTGAAAAGACCTGTGAATCAAAACTGTAAAAATCTGTCTACAAGATACAGATTTTGGTTTTAGGGTTATAAAGGAAATTATTGGTACAAAACGACCATTATAGCAACAACCTTCATGCAACGGACATCACTTCATGGGCATTTCAGTTGTTAAAGCAAAAATTCAGATTGTTCAAAGATTTCTCCAGTCTCAGCTTTGGAAAATCCACACTTCCCTTCTTCAACTTGCTCTCCACATGTGGATTTAGGAAAGAGACTTTACACCTCCTGTTCTCCTTCCTTTCTCTCGCTCACTCTCTTCCAATTCACCTCCCCCAGAGCGGCACTCAGCGCGGTGACAAATGAAGCAATAATCAGGTTGGTCATTTAACTCCTTGCATCCTACTTAAAAACCACCCTAATTACTGCCTAATGGGTCCGCAGAGGCAGAAGAGTCTGGGTGAAATCCACCCGCAGGGCAGCGGAATAGTTCATCCGTCCGTTCCCTAATAGCCCTCTAAAGTTCACCCTTATAAACGTGTCACCGGGCCGTAATTAAGTGACTGGTCATTAGGTGCCGAGCGTGCTACCTGTGGGTCACCCATCACTCAGCCGCTGATGGATCTTCACCCAGGAGCTGCTCAGGAGCCGCTCCCGAGCTCTCTGTCACCCTGGCAGCTCCCTCCGCGCCCAGCACCCTCGCAGGAGTTTCTGGGGCTGATTTTTTTAAGCAATAAATTCTGTGTTTGTGAAGAATGAGAAGGGATGGAAAGACTTCTCTCTGTCACCCTGGCAGATCCCTCCGCGCCCGGCACCCTCGCAGGAGTTTGTGGGGGTGATTTTTTTAAGCAATAAATTCTGTGTTTGTGAAGGGTGAGGAAGTTCAGCCTCGGCCCAGCAGCGCCATGAAAAACTCAGATTTTTCTTTACATTCTGCAGCCACTCAGGTTCCTGCAGAATATCAAGTTTGAAGGGTTCCTGAAGCACCCTTCAAGCTTTGCTGACAGGTGAATTTCCCATCCACCCAAGTGAGTCGAGATCGCTAATTAATGTATTTTTATAAACTGCGAGAGGACATCCTCTTCCCCGGCCAGATCTTAAAATAAATAAATCAATATCAAGTTATGGTTTTTAACTCCTCCCTCAGCTTTCGTGGGCGTGCAAGGACGAGACGGACAGAGAGGAAAAGCACGAGGGGGTTTTATCCTTGATTTTATCAAGGAAACAGGAAGAGTTCAGAAGTTACAGCTGAACAAACTCCCCTATAACTGAACGAACCCCACACCCAGGCTGAGCTGGGATTCATCAATGTGGGCACACAAATTAACACAATTAACTGAATTCTCGTTCCGTGCTCAATCAAGGGCGATGCCACAACAAGTGCAGGACATTTGAGTCGAGTTTTTCCTCAGGCTGCACAAAATCACCAATTTCCAGCGGCTTTTGTTGCCCCCGAGAGACACAGAAGGACAGATCACGCGAAGCCTTGAAGTTCAGAGTTGAGTCCCAGCCACCCCGAGGCTGGCACTTCAAAAATTATTCCGTTGCTTCATAATTTAAAAGTTCTCTGAACTGGCAATGGAAAGAAAATTTATTTTCTTGAAGAAGGGTTGCAGAGGTGGGCAACCAATTTTAATCTGGCTACAAGAGGACTGGAAGCCTGGCCGTGTTTTCAAAAGATTTGCTGCTCACTTCTGCATTCCTGGGTTTGGTAACGCAGCAAAGAGCCGGACCACACAGATTTCCAGACGGTAAATGAGATCGGAGCTAAGCTTTTCTGGGTAAGTAAATTATATAGGAAAAAATAAAATAAATACATAAATAATTTTAAAAAAATCTCGTGCCCACGAACGTTTAAAGGTTTATAATTGCTGGTTATTATCTGCGAGGAGCGTGCCCAAAGTCGTGATCCTAGGGCCAAAAAAACAAGCCGAGAGCTGGGAATCAGCCCTCTGACCTCGAGGGATGAAATGCACCTTAAATCCCCCAAAATCAACCTCCCAGGGTGGCTCTTCTGCGAGGCACCTCTGTTTGATGTGCACAGCACAACCCCTGCGCCCCCCAGAGTTTGGTCAATTAATTCCAAGAACAAAATTCCAAACCCAAGAAGAATCACAACTCCATCAGTGACTAATTTAGCCCACTGTAATTAGGGAGATAATTAAATATAACTGGACACACACACTCATCATTGTTTGAATTATTTACAGAATGAAGCAAAAACTGGCATTTTCACTCAAATCATATTGGAAAGATTTTGCCCCCCTGCCCAGGGAATTTCATTGCTTTAAATTCTGCAGTCAACAAGGGGAAGGAATCCAAAGAAATACTTTGGTTTTTGGCATATTTTGTAGAAAAAATGCCTGTCCCTCTGGTCAAAATGAGAATTTATGTCGCTAGATTTGCACTCCTCACCCGGCTCTCCATACCTCACGATTTTACTGCATTTCACTCAAAACTTCCTCACAACCAGATCCACCAGTTTCCATTTCCTTCACACCACGAGAACATCGTGCTGCTTGTGTACTCTCATTTTACATATTTCACCCTCATCTCAGCTTCTTTAGCCAAGATGAGCCCGGGAGAGCGAATCCAACAATATCCACAAATGTGATTTGTGATTTTAACCTCAAGATCATTCAATATACGTCTTAAAGCTGCTGTCTAGGAAGGGATTGCTCCTCCCAGGAATATTCTGAATTATGCCAACCCCATAATCTGAAATGCTGTTGCAAACAGACTTTTCCATTCCAAGTTATCCCATAAAGAATTCAAATTTATTTTTTTTACTCAGNCAAACAGCAGAGACAACTCTTTCATTCCAAGACACCCTGTAAAGAATTCAAATTTTTTCACTCAGGGGTTTTTTACTCCACGAGGCAGCTCTGGGTTCTGCATCAATTGCTCCTCCCTGGTATATTCTGTGTTAAATCAACCCCATAATCTGAAATGCTCTTTGCAAACAGCAGAGACAACTCTTTCATTCCAAGACACCCTGTAAAGAATTCAAATTTTTTCACTCAGGGGTTTTTTACTCCACGAGGCAGCTCTGGGTCCCATATCAATTGCTGCTCCCTGATATATTCTGAATTATGTCAACCCCATAATCTGAAGTGCTCTTTGCAAACAGACCCTTCCATTCCAAGCCATAAAGAATTCAAATTTTTTTACTCAGGGGTTTTATACTCCATGAGGCAGTTCTTGGTCCTATATCAATTGCTCCTCTTTGGTATATTCTGAACTATGCCAACCCCATAATCTGAAATGCTGTTGCAAACAGACTCTTCCACTCCAAGCCATAAAGAATTCAAATCTTTTTTTACTCAGGGGTTTTTCACTCCACTCTGGGTCCCGTATCAATCACCGGGTGATGGATGGGCGCCCGTGCCAGGGTCGTGTGCACCTGCACCGTTTATTGAGCTGCAGCCCCTCGTGGTGGCCGGGCCCTGACGGCTGATCCATACGGCTCAGCTCCAATCCAAGCTGTGATTTTTCACCGCTAAGGACTCTCCCGCTTGACGTGTTTGCAACTGAGACTGAAAAAGATCAAAACGTTGCACAGAAAACAATCCTCAGATAAGGGATTAGCTGAGTGCTGTGTGTTTGTACCACAAAAAATTATAAAGTGATCCTCATCTAAAGAAAATAAAAAGAAAAAAGGGAAAAAAAGCAAAAAAAAAAAGAAAAGCCTGTATGACAGAGTCAGCGTGGCTCGCTCAAGAACATGGCTTGATATGAACACAGAATTAAAATACATCATCAGGATAATTCTGTTTTAAGAGTTTGGCAATTGGCACGCGCAGGAGCGCGGCACAGATTAAACTCAGCCCTTGGCACGGCCAAATGTAACTCAGTGTGTCTGAGGAGGATTTAGAAATGCAGAGCAGCAGAGAGGATGGTAAAACACAGAGGAGCAAAGGTGCTTGACAGAAATCGAATAAACAGCAAACTCAGTTACTGTTGGAGTGGAGAGCGCGTTAGGAGAGATTGCTCACAAAGTGGGCAGGGATAGGAGCCTATGGAGCAAGGAGAGGGAAAACTTGGGGAGGAGATTCTTCATAATTCTGGTTTTTCTGTCTAACTCGGTGGGTGCACGATGCACAATAAAGGATTAAGCTGATCTCCAGAAATCTCAGACCTAAACAAAAATGGAACCGATTCCAAAGAAAATTAAAAAAACCCAAATCATCTTAGCTAATTTGCCTTAAGTTTTACCCCCGATTGGACGCATCCATAACAGGGTGATAATAGCGTACCAGGAGTCTTTCCCGGCCTTGCTGCGAGTCCAGGACGGAAAAGATTTAACGTGAAAAAGCTCAGGTTGGGAATGACCTTCTGCGCTGATTGACTTTCGCGGGATGTAAATGACGGGCAGTAAATCAGGGGCCAGTGAATCACACCAGTCCCTTCCATCCCAGCCAGGGGGAGAGCCGTAAATCCTCCCAGTTCAACCTGGGCCCCGAGCAGCGCTTTATATCCCCAATTAAAGGTGTTCTGTCCTCTGCCTTAACGCGGCGATCGGCGGCCCGGCTTGGGGACACGGGGACCTCGCTGCCTGGGCTGTTCAGGCCCAAATTTCCTCCCAGCTCCAGAGCAGGGTTGGTGGGACAGGAAATCCCAAGAGGTGACAGAGAACCCTTGATCAGAGCTGATTTTAATGCCGCGCTGCCAGCAGGGAATGGTTTGGGTGATCAGGGCTCTCACGCCAATCTCTGGGGCTGCTGGGTGGATACAGATAATTCCCAGTGCCCCAAAACACTTCCCCATGCTCCAAAACTCTTCCCAGAGCTCCAAAACACTTCCCCATGCTCCAAAACTCTTCCCAGAGCTCCAAAACACTTCCCAGTGCTCCAAAACACTTCCCCATGCTCCAAAACACTTCCCAGTGCTCCAAAACACTTCCCGGTGCTCCAAAACACTTCCCCGTGCTCCAAAACACTTCCCAATGCTCCAAAACACTTCCCAGTGCTCCAAAACGAGGGCACAACTGTCCCAGGGATGGATTTCAAAGCTGCCAAATCTGCAGTGCCAGGGTGGTGGAGGATAACGAATTTCTGGTTTAAATCACGCGGACAGAGAAAATTGATGCGAATTACTTCTCTAAGAGTGGATTCGAGCGCTGCTGGGGGTTTGTCCTCGTTGCAGGTGTTTTTAAAAACATGAGGTTTTTCCCCACAGTAAGCAGATAAAACCTGTTTTACCTGCAGAAGGTGGTGCCTTATAACCAGATTTCTTTTTTTATTTGACTTCAGGGAGGATTTACCTTCCCTAAAAGAGACGGAGAGCAAAATTCCCGACCCAAAAAGCATCTCCTCCCGCCCTGGCCACCTCACCGCGCCCTGCTCTCTCCTCAGCGCTCCCCAGCTATTTTTAACATCTCATTTCCTCGCATTATGGCAATTTACATACTTAAACACATCGCATTATCGTCCAATATATAAACAAAGTGAGATAATGCACTGTAAAGAGACCATTAAAAATAAAAAAAATTAAAAA
>VYZT01043914.1:1406-19390 GCA_013400735.1 Pomatostomus ruficeps | reverse complement strand
TATCCCAAACCCTGACACATACTATTACATACAGACATATTAATATGTATGTATGCCATTATATGTATATTAACCTTCAAAGCCTCTCAGAAGATGTTTTTCTTTACACAATAAAAGGAATATCTACCAAAATATGTTATTTAGACATAGTGGAGCATATAACTGTTCTTTTGAATGTAGCATTTACCATACTAAAAACAGATCTGGCAACTGCACACACTGCATTTCTGAAGAGCTTTATTTAATGAACTTAAAGAATAGAAAAATCTTTTTAGAGATAATCCTTTCTTTCATTGAACAATGCAGTACACCAAAGTGCATGCTAAGTCAGATATAGCTATCTAAAATGTGTTCTAAGTATTGCTAAAAGAATTATATGTCTACATTTTGAACTAGTAGGTTAGCTGAAGTATTTACACATTTTCTGAGAAGTGTTTACCAAAAAATTATTCTTACTTTTTTCTATTTTTTTTTTAAATTTGTCATAAATATTTTATCAAAAGCAGAAATAACCAATCCAACATGCCGTAGCTTCATTCTTGCAGTAGAAAAATACAAACTAACCTCTCTTCCAGTCCCAACAATGCTAACAAGAGAAAAAATGAGAAAATGTTGGCTTTTCATTCACAACATCATTTTCAGCAGTCAAAAACATTGATCAAAATATTCCCTAAAACTAATTAACCAATTGAAATTAATAGCAGCCCTTGGTATTTCACTTATTTAAGCAGGGTTTGTTCATTTGACATGTTTAATTTTGGCTGCCAAGCACAAAATGAGCTTCCTAGTAATTTAATTACCTGGAATTATGAGTATCTTCCTAATAGGGAATACCAGTAAGATAGTTGGGGCAGAATTTTTGGCTTTTGTTCCAGAGTTTTTATGTTGCTGATGTGGCACAAAGCTGACCCATTTGCTTCAGTTCCCAGTCCTCAGGCTTTCTAAAAAGTATTCTTGAGGGAAGAAGCATAGGAGCAAAATGAGGAAGGGAAAAGGTAGAATGCCGTGTGCAATGACCCATTCGATCCTTGTCCATGAGAACTGTGTGAAATGCTGTAAGTTAGAGTATCCTAAAAATAATCTTAAATTAGGGAGAAGGTTTTCTTTGCTAAACGGGAATTGTAAAATTATAGGGAAATGGCTGAGAGGCACCCTCCCCCCAGAGTTTTCTTAAGGTAGTTTGAAAGAATTAATCCGTTGCAGACACCAGTATAACCATTCAAAATATCAGATTTTCCATATATTTAAAAGCATGAAAAAATAAATGCCTCTTTTTGAAAAATTCTTTACTATTTAATGACAAATGTAGGGTTATTTGAAGAAAAGGTATATTTCAGTTCTCCCTCTGGAGTAATATTTTCTGCTAAGTTAACAGGTCAAATAGCCTTCTATTTTTCTACTAGAACCAGGCCTGTCATGCTTATTGACATGAAGGGATTAGAGACTGAGTAGGGGGGTATTGTGGAGTGTAGCAATGCCAATTAGCATGTATATTAACACTTAAAGGGCCTACAGAAGAAACGAGGCATTCTTTGCTGGATTGATGTTCTTTCTGTACTGCAACAGCTCCTTCAGGTCATACAGTGAGGCAGCATCCTATATAAAATGCAAGGACAAACAAGGAGACATTGTTTCGTTCTATATTGTTTTTTCAAATACAATATTAGTTCTAGGAAATATGTTTATAGTTTTGTTAGTGTAGAAACATATTATCACACAAAATGATAACATGCGGTGCTTTTATTGGAAGAGCTCTGGAAATCGGGGCTAACAAACCCAAATCCGACTTCAACATAGATTTGGAGTGAACACATTTTATACCCCTTCATTACGTGACAGTTGTATAATCATACATTAATCATTAACTTAACATTGTTCTATTGAAGAATCTCCTCCCATGATTGTTTACTCAAGTATGATTCTCTGTCCCCCTTCCGGGATTGTTTTCACCCGAGCGTGGCTCCAAGCCCCCCGTTCCCAGAGCGTTTCTGTAGGTGGATACACAGGTGGGGGTTCGCATGGTTTAACAGAAACAATATAATATGTTCTAAGCAATCACAAGTAGAAATTCACATCTCCCGTTTCCAAGGCCTACTCTTAACTAACACAATCTCTGAGGCCTGCTTTAGCTAACAGATTTTAGAAACATTTAATCCTTATACTATCAGTTTCATTTATGTCTCCAATATATGCAATTTCAAGAGATGCTTATTTATTTTTCCTACATATTTCTGAGTTTATTCACTCTAGGTGCTCTGAACTTGCATGCTTTTGCAAGTTCAGAGTGCCTGTCTCGTGCAACTTGATATGTAATTAATCACACTGGAGTAGGATTATATGTTTAACACTTTGTATTTTGAAAAAGCCACACTATCCAGAGGCTGCTCCTTTTTCAATGTGGTAATATATGTAAGGAACTTTCCATCAACAAACGTGTTTGAGCAGATATAAATTGCTTTACAGCATTTTATTGGCTTCAGAATACAGAAAAGAAAACCCAGACAAACAATAAAAACCCTACAAATCTGGTTGCACTAATGAAATAGAGTAACTTGCTTTATAGAAGATTTTGAGGAGTAAAAATGAAGGTTAAAATGTCTTCATGGTTAAGCTATGATTTAGTTCAGGATGGCTGACACATGATATACATTCACAGCAGAAATAAAAGAGAAAATCTAATGAATATTAGCAGGAAAAAATCAGCAAGTGAAACCCTTGAAGATTATTTCTTTTTTTCTGCAGAAAACCCAAGCACCAGCTACTGCTCAAACAAAGTTCTGCAGCAAATCAGGATGAAGACACCCTCCAGTGCTCTGCCATAGCAGGCACTCTACATGGGATTCATCTGAACAAAAAGAGTTTTATTCCCACAGAAAAATAGGCATTTCTGTGATGAAAATCCAGTCTTTTTAAACTAAACATCTACCTTTGGTCAAATTAATCATGCAATAAAAATGCCTATCTCTCTCCACTGTGCTGCTCTCTCCCAGAGTTTAAGCAGATGTCCTTGCTGTATTTCCTGACATTTAGGTCATAAGAATCCCATCCTAGCCACCACCTCAGAATCAGTGGCTGTGCACATCTGTCCCCTTACCCTGATAGTAATCCAGCTCTGTATTCTGGGGCAGCTGTGCATAAAAACTCTCTCTGATGACCAGCCTGAACCCGTGGGTACTGTAGCTGTCCCAGTCTGGGTTGTCAGGTAAATTCTGTAAGACTCAACAAGTCCATATGGGAAGAGTACTTACAGACTGGACAATGGCACATTATTTCCAGTATAGAAGAATAAGAAAAATTACAAGTTAAGATCCTAAGGAAAAGCAGAAAGGGGAATTCAGTAAAAAAATAAAACTACACCTAAAACAGTCAGAAAATGCTTCAGCTAGGTCCATAGCAAATAACAGAAAATTACAGTGTAAGGTGAAAAACTATAAATAATTTTGATGATTTTTATAAACCACAGACCTTCCCTTTTGTACTCTGAGCAGCAATCATCACAAGGTTGACATGTACAGTCCTTCTGTGGGTGCCCTGAGCTTTCACAATCACCATTTCTCTATAGGTATTAACTACACTTCTCATATTCTCCTTTGAACTCGCTGTTCAAAAGGATACTACTCTGCCTGGTTTTTTAATTATTTTTCACATATTTCACTCAATCTTCTTCCTCCCTCATTCCTCCCAGAAACTGATAAAAATGATAAATTGTCCTTTTTCTTTGACTCAAATATAGGAACTTCCTGATACTGCTGATGCAGCCCTTTGTCTTCTCTCCTGTTTTCAGTTCTGCTTGCGCTATGGACACTAATTGAGATGGAAGAGCACCGATGTTCATTAAAACACAATGTGTACAGCAACTTAGTCTCCTAAAGGAGTCATTCCTTCAATCTTTTTCAATATGTATTCTTCTGTATATACAAAGAAAAAAAAAAAAAAAAGAAAAAAAAAATAAACCTACAAGTCTAAGGGTCCTAATTTTTGCTAGGAAAAGGATATTAATTTATAATTTCCATCCAGTAATTTTTATCAAAATTGCACTGGAAAATAGTCCCCTAGATAACAATGGCAATTGAGAGAGAAATATACTACAATAACTGCAAAAACTTTATAAATCGAACATGCTTTTTTGCTGGAGCAAAAGTATAGTCTGGAGAATGTCTTGCATTGGCAGCACCAGCCAAGTATGATGTCTCCAGCAGCAACCCAAACCAGAGGGGCAGAGGGGAAATAAGAACCAACAACCATTGTTCCTCCCAATTAATCCCCTAGCGTTCGACAGCTTTTAACTCAAGCCGTTTCCTGAACCATAGAGAGAGTTTGTGTGTTTAGTAGCCTTCCATGAATATTTCTTCAAATTTATCCAGTGTCCCTTGAAGCTCTGCATCCACATCTTTTTGTGAGGAGCTTGCCAGGTCTGCTACCTAAAAATCAGGTAACTGTGAATACAACATTTGTGAGGTAGAATCAGGACAGAACAGTAAGACAAAATTAACTAAGATCCATCCATCTTTAATTCTCATAGCATGTACCCAGAAAAAGTATTGAGATTTTTTACAAACCTGTTGCAGTTTCAGATACAACCTATTTATGAAGTATTTCTTTA
This sequence comes from Pomatostomus ruficeps, assembly GCA_013400735.1. NCBI lineage: Eukaryota > Metazoa > Chordata > Aves > Passeriformes > Timaliidae > Pomatostomus > Pomatostomus ruficeps. The sequence goes on along the minus strand of VYZT01043914.1, from coordinate 14,787 downwards.
TTCTCCAGCAGTATATAGATTACTAAAAGTTTTCTGCTTCTCTCTCCAAATGGCCCTTTTGCATTACTACTAATGGTTATTCTGTAAAGCTTTGTCTCTTTTTGTATAGATGTAATCATTTGATGTCAGAGTCAACGTCATTTGTCCAGGATCCATCACTGTGACACAGTTTGTTTGCTTGGTTTTACCAGAAAAAGCATAAGTGGAACTGTAATTTTGCTGCCCCATCCCAGTAAAGTACTAACCCCATCTCTTCGCAAGACTTTTCCATTTAGAGTATTTCATTTTCTTTGAAGAGCAAACAAATTGTGTTTTAACAATTTGTAAGCTGCATGGAGGGCAACCTACCAAATTGAAGTTTTAAGCTTGAACTGTATCTTTTTAAGTCAGCTTAGCTATTTGCTCTCATCTTTTTTCATTTTGAATCCTTTTACTTGCAAGAGAATCTACAACTTATAAATTGCTCTTCAGACATATCCACAGCAGTATCTAACAGAAAAGTAGAGAGCTTTGTGTTTGAATCTTAAAAGGAAACATTTTCAGAAGGATACTTTATAAGAGCTAGTAGAAGAAATGATGAATCACTTCAAATTATTTTTTTAAAGAAGAATAACTTGATAAAGATTTTTTTTTGAGGAACGGTGAAAGTATAATGCTCTAATTTCCTGAATAAGTTGTAAATTGTCAACAACTTTCATTTTAATGAATATTATTTTTCCTCAAATGAAGTTTATTTTAAGTCTCAGATGCCTAGGCTTCAAGGACTAACAATATAGATAGTGTGAGGAAGAACATAGAGGCAGTATCTTTGCATCTTAATTATAGTAGTCCTATTCTTTCCAGCACTGAACCAAGGTACGCCCAGAGGATGGGGAGATAAATGTGGGAGCTGTAAGCTTGACGTCTAATATCTGCTACTGAAGATTTGGGATTTGATTTAGTGCCTCTATTGGAAGGTTTGAAAAAAACAGGTCTTCCATCTTCTTTTAATAAATTCATTTTCAGACCTGCAATTTACCTTTTTGGCAGTTTTACGATTCAGAACAATGGGCCTTTTTTTAGTTGTGTAATTTTTTTGGCTGTTTCTGTTTTCTCTCACATTTATAAACAGAAAGACAGTGTTCAGTAATTTGCAGAATAGAGAAGCAGGAGACATTCATAGTTCCCTGGAGAAACTTTGCCATGATTCCTGAGTGTAAAAATGGTGGTAGACTATTTGACAATTTTTATCAGTGATAAACCGATACTTGCAAATTAACAGATCACATTATATTAACACCATATACACCTGCTATACTGGAATTTCTGAAAAGTAACAAATTCTGAGGTGGCATAATACAAATAACTCCTAACAGAAGGGAAAAGAGATTTTCTTCAAGAAGGAAAAGAATCCCATGATAAATACAACTTTGCTTTTATTTCCCATTAATCTTAAAATAAAAGGACGTTAGGGCAGGAAGGGAGGGAATGGGCTGGAGGTGCTTAAGAGGACACATATAAGCTCTGGAGTCTAGTGTTCCTGATGAATCTGAGACCTGGTAATCTCAGGACGCCAAGGGTTGACCAAATTTGTAGAAGGCCAACACGTACATGAACAGCAGGTTGTGTGATGAGAGACTCCATGAAAGAGTGTGGTGGCTGCTATGGGCAAAGACAGCCGAATTACATGTTCACCACCTCTTAGGGGACTTCCTGAGCTTGTGCCAAGGGACCACTGGTGCACCAGGGTGACCTTCCACTTCTGTTGGCCTCACTTTTCAGTCGGCCTCCTTATTCTACCTTCCACTGGGTAGGTGTGAGTGACTAGGAACTGTGCAGCGAAACAAGTAAATGTACTGTGCAAACAGCTATCTGATATCAATACCAACAACAAGATTATTTTAATAACAAAAGCTTAAAAAACAATAGCTGTTCCAATAAATCTTGGTTATGATCTGCCCCTCTGTCTCAAAAACTTGTTGGGGAAAAAGGAGTTGACAAGAGCAGCCTAACCCTCTGCATACATGCACTGTGTCCTGCCTGGTGGTGGCTTTGAGTAACACCTGTAGTATAACTGCACATTCTTAAAGAAATGTACAATCTGTCTCAGAAAATTAACAAGAGTGACACAGCTTTTGAGTCAAACACATCAGTTTCTCTTATTATATTGACCTTTCACAAACCTGGATGTCTTGAACACCTGGGTCAACTAGTTTTTAAATAATTTTTAAATTGCTTTTAAATAAACTATAAAGGAGGAGGAAGATAACCTGTATCTTATACAGATATAGATATAATCATGAAATCTGTCTTCTGTCGACCAAAAGAAAATAAACTGCCAAGATAGATGTAGAGATTCACTTGCTTTGTATCACCATAAAACTGAAATAACATCCTAGTAAATCAGTCCTGCTATCTATGCAAATCACAGTAGATATTCTGTGCTCCAAGTTCCATTTATGTCATAGGAAGCAGCTGCTGGGATTATCCCTTGATCAGAAACCAACCCCAGCTTCACAGTGCTTTCAGTCCTTGCTTGCACATAGATCTAGACAGGGTCCCAAGGTGTGACTGTTCCAGGTACACATACCTCCTCTGACTTCACTCTTTCTTGCCATTAGTACTGTAGGTAGGATGAGTAGGGGGACAGTATGAGAGATGCTTACAGGCTTTTTCTTTAGGGAAAATACCTTCCATGCATCAGGAACAGGAAAAAGACTTAAGTAGGTCTTTATTCAGGTTGCTCATGGGTCAATATAAAGAATATGTTGTTATCTATATCTTTATTTTCATTTCAAGCCTTTTCTGCAGATTGTGGGAGGAATTTTGGAATGATATTGTGCTAAGCTTTTATTTAAGAAATTAAATGACAGCATTATTCATATAATAAAACATTTGCCTTCACTTGCTTCGAATTTCCACAAGAGTGTACTACATTAAGGGAAGTACAACTGCTTTTATATTTCCATTAAATTTTGTTGATTCATAGTAAGTATCAGGGTTGTATTCTTGTTCTTTTCATTCTTGCCGTCAGCATCCTTTTCAGTAAATGAAAGTCCCATAGGGCATCTTTGCCCTTCCCTTTTACACATTTGTCTAAATCCAGTAAGAATGGAAGAAACACGTAGGCCTTTAGAAGAAAAAAATCCACAAAAATAAAAATGAAAAAAAAAAAAAAGCCCATACCAAAACACTTCACTCCAAACAGTATCATTAAGACAATTAAGGATTTAGCCTCCACTCAGCATGCATACAGTACTCTGATTAACGTTATCAGGAAATACAGGCTCACAGACTGGAGAATAGGTCCCTTAGCTCAGAAGAGAGCATTACTCTTGTATCTAAATGTGTCCTTTTAAAAAATGACCCTTAAGTTTATCCCACAGCAACTATTTTCCCTTTTACTGCATATTTGAAACTATTGTAGTTTGAAGTGCTGTCAGGAAACCAAAATCTTGTTAGAGAATTCCCCACAGAGTTTGAACCACATGTTTAAAGAAGCACTTGATATTAATTGCAAGATATGTGGAAATAAATTCTGTGATATCCATGTGGACCATCTCACAGATGATAAGGGGCCTATATGGATGTAACAGGGAAGAGAGTCCATCCAATTTATTCTCCTTAATGCAATGCCATACAAAAGTGTTTTTGGAGAGAGAAAAAAGAAAAGAAAGAGGAATTGGAAGCTCATTTTGTCCCCTTGTTTTTTTAAAATGTCATTATGACTAATGGTCTATGGATAATTTCCAGGTCTATATTCTGTAGTAAAAATAACAAAAATGGAAACTTCTATATGCAGATATGGGGTCTAGTTAAAAAACAAACAAACCCAAAACAAACCTCACAGAAGCTTTGAAAAAACCTTAATTCTGTTCCAATTTGCCACATCATGTATAGGAGGAAACCTATTTTAGTAAGCCATTTACTGAAACAATCTCAAAACCTATTTCATTAACTCATGTTCCTCATATCAGCTGACAAGGAAAATATTCAAGGTTTTGCCTTCTCAGCTCTTTTGATGGGTAAAATATAATACCTCCCTCACAGATGTGTCATCATGCAGACCTGGTTTCAAAACAAGTTTAAAGAAGAAATGCTGGACTAGCAATTAAATTCAATCACTTGGTTTAGCTAACAGATCCTGAACCACAATGTCTTTTTCCAGGAGAACTCAGACTTGTTTCTAACTTACTGTATAACTAACTTGGAGGCCATCAAGTCATTTCCACCTATGTATGCTACAGAATGTCCATTTATTGGATACCAGATGCTGTAATCCCCTTGTGTATATACAGTTCAATATCTCTTGTATTCCTCTGTGTGAAGACTCTTATCTCTTCACTAAAAAATAGATGTATTTAATCCTGGTCGAATGTGCTTCTTCTGGAAAGTTTATTGCAAAAGGAAAGTAATTAAATAATTGGTGTGTGGCCTAAGAAGGTTAATGCTCTTCATTATTCTTACAGGAAAAAAAATCTATGTAGGTCAACTAGAGTATTTTAGTTGGCTTCACAGACTTTTATGGCTCAAATGAATCATTAAAGCTTCTATTCTGGTTGTCTTCATATCACATTTCATCCAATTACATTTCCAGTATGTTCACTAACCTGTTTTGGCTAAAGCTTATCTTTGAAAAAGGCGTGCAACCTTGATTTTATAACCACAGAAGTTGAAGGACTAGTCACATCAATACATGTGTTGTTTCAGAGATTAAAATCCGTGAGAAAATGACTTTTGCAAATTCATGCTTTTCAAGCATTTGAATTTGCTTGATTTATGTTTCTAGAAACTGGCTGGTTTTCTTCCTATCATTGATCAGTTTTCGCCTTTTACCATCCATTATCTTCCTCAGAAACTTATTCATGGAAGCACATAATTTCTCAGTTCTCCTTTTAACAAACAAAATATCTTTCTCTGTCTTCATAAATCTTCAGCTAATTTTAGTTAATTAGAAGCTACCTTGAACTAATTTCTGTAGTTCAGAATCATATGTCTGTATGAGACACAAAATATCTAATTTTTTTTCTTCCACAGTTTTTAACATAGATTTAGAAACCACAGTAAAAGAGTGAATTGCAGCTGATAGCCACATTCAGATGTAGAATTACTTAAATCTATCCTAAACATGAGTCAACCTTTTCTAATCTATAAATCTAAAATTAATTTTGCCTTTTTACTATACCACTGCACAGGACAGGTTCTTGTCTTCTATAACTACCCCTTGGAGGTGTTACTTTCCAGAGCTGCAACCCCTCATTCTGTACTAACAGTTACATACTTCAGTTTTAGATCTATAATTTAGACCTATGCAAATATGATTCTAACTTATGCTGCTACTCTGCATTTCATGCTTTTTCTACTGATTTTCAGCTGTCTCTCTCTTTCATTTAATAATGAACTCCTGCACTGGGTGCTAGCAAGGCACTAGTACCTAATGCTAGCTCCTTTTCACTCTGCACAGTTAAATAGAAAATAAGGGCTGGTGACCGGCATGGGGTGAGCTCCAAGCTAGGAAGCTTGTACATTTGACTGAAAAGAGTAGGAAGTGCTGCAATAGAAGATATATTACATCATTCTCAAATGCAACTGTGCCAGCAACAGCAGCTGGGAAGAGTATGGGGTTCTAATTACAGATTGCATCAATCTCTGTGAACAGAAGCAAATCTCCTTCCTAAGTTTCAGGGTTGCAGCTTGCTTGGAGAGGCATAATGAGTTAGGATTAAATGTTCACTTACAATAGGATGACATTATAGGATGTAAGCAGATGTTGCATGTAAGAGCCTTAATGATGTATATTTCAGTGCACTAAAACTTCAAACTTCTAAAATTAAGTCTTTATAAACCCAACTCTAAGTGTAAGGATCCCTGAATTTATTATGGGATGCAGAATTGGTGATTGGAAGGATGTTCTCTGTGCATGTTAAGTAATAATATAAACCAGCTAGAAACTTCTTAAAAGAAATATTGGGAGAAGGAGACTATAAATATTAAAATATGAACAGAAATATTGGCATTACAATTCTGAAAGTCAAATTTTACCAGACAATACTGAGGAATAAACATGTTATCATATTATTTCTCCCATCACAACATTAATTCCCAAAGATTCCAAATTAAGATAACACTGTTCTACTCCTTCAAATAGGCCTGTTATTAACAATGCAATTGTAGTTTTGGGACATTAATGGCATAACATTACATAAACCTGAATTCAAAGTGCACATATTAAAGGCCAAGAGTTGAGTTCAACCACATTTCCATTTTTTCACTTTTTATTCCTGTCGCTATGACTCCATCACTGCTGCTGACTTTCAAAAAAAAAAAAAAATTTCCTACTTTATCAGAAAGATTATTAAGCAAAAAAGAACCTACCGAAAACCCCTTTAAAGGTTGTATAAATATCAGTAATAGGCGCTAGATGGATTTCCTCTGCATCATCTGTACTGTGAAACCAGGTATACAGATGCCTTCTGATGTTTAAAAACCTACATCAAAACACATGAATCTTCAGGTGAGTGGAAGTCTAAGCAGAATTACAGCAAATGGTGGCAAGAGAATTATTTGGAGGCAGAAGACCAGATACATAGGCCATCAAATAGATGCAAACCTGAGGGATCCTTACATCAGATCATTAGGGCCGACACTTCTGAGCTTCCCCTGATCTCCAGGTATCATTTCTCCCAAGAGCACCCTCTCCCAGGGGACACATTGCTACACAACACCAGCCTGTAAAGGGCATCTGAGAGTTGGGGCTGCCTGGCACTCAGTGTGGCCTTCAGAATGAGGCACCTACAACCAGATACTGACAAACCCTCCCCCTCATGACAAGAAAAGATCTAGTGCAAGACTATTGACAGTGTCAGTTGCTTGCAAGAACATTGTTTGGATTTTCAATTCAGTTCATTATAGAAGACAGATGAAATGCAAGGATTAGAAAGTCAAAACAATTCCCTCTCTCTCATTTGATGGAAAGGAGGTAAAAAGGGATCTGAAACAATTTTTGTTTGATATTCCTGATCATTCCTCGTAAAGTAGATATCTATGAGCAGAAAACAGCATCTTGCTTAATAAGTTTTTTTTCATCACTAGCAATAAAGAGAATCATGGATCTACAAAATTTTAAAATGGCAAATAAAGCTTTTAAAATATTCTTAATGGAACTACTTAGCTACATTTTATGGTAAAACCCATGGTGCTGTATAGAAGCATGTCTCAAAATAAAAGAAGTGCAGATAAATCATGAGCACTATCAACAACTGCTTTCTTCAGCAATTACAGTGCTTCAGAACAGACTTTTGCTTCTATATTCCTCTTCTAGTGAGAGAGCATCCATACATTCATCCCTGTGAATGAACTGCCTTCAATAACAGTCATGTCAATAAGGAATTTTTAAGGAGCGTTGGTGTCAGGGAGCAGCAGGAGCTGCTCTCTGAGGGAGGATGAGCAGGATCTGAGGGGGAGTCCAGGACAGACTGTGACCTCATCGACAGACACCACCCCGGAACTAGCTGAGCAGGCCAGCAGGGCAGCGCTGTCACAGCCGTGCATCCTGTCAACAGAGTCCAGTGGCAACGAGACAAATGTGGGATGACAAGTCAGATTCAAGGTCAAGTCAGCACAGGAAATTCAGCCAGCATCAGCTGGGGACAAGGCACAGACACATCTAAATCTTAGCTCAGTAGCAACTGCAGGCTGAGCTGAAATGAGGCACCCAGGCCTGTGTGTACAGTGTGGAGGAGGGTCCCAGAGGGTCCCAGGTGAGGCTAGTCAGAAACACTATGCACCATTGGTGCCCTTGGGGCATTGACACAGAGATCCTCTTTTCTTTTTTCTTATTTACTTTTTTTTTTTTTAATGCTAAGTAAGCTGCTTCTGGCATGTACTTGTAATTACTTATATTTTGACAGACATGTACAGCTGTGCGCTTCAAGTACTTAAAATTCTTATTAACATGGGTTTTTTCATTTCAAAAAGAGCAATATGCAATACCTATTCATAAATAAATATGAAATTGGGTCATATTAGATCAGTGACAGCAGTTTATTTGTGCCTCAAACCTTCCTATGCAAGATTAACTGGAAAATAGGAAGGAAAATTCTCTAAGTGGCTTTCTAGGATCAATGCACAGAAGGTGGTGGGTTTCTCTCAAAACAAAGACTGAACTGCTGAGCCACAGAGTCTCCAGGCACTACAAAAAGTCCAGTGTTTTCTGAGGGCTCCTCTCTCCCTGCCTGCCATTTGTATGCACACACCTGCTTCCAGCAGCATGGCTCCATCCCTACAGGCACTTCCGAGGCACAGTATGTTATTTTCATTGCTATGGCATGGAGAGCTTGAATTTAACACTGAAATTACTTTTATTTAAACACTGCACAACTCAAGCAGTGAGAGTTTGGCTTCGACTGCAGACCAGAGCCTCGGGCTTTGAAAATAGAAGCCAAACTGTTCTCTGTAGCTGCAACCCACTTCCTGGCTGAAAAATAGCAACTACTGCATGCAGAACCTGTGCAGCAGTTGTGCAGCTTCACGAGGATAGAATTTTATTGAGGAAAGTCACTGCATAGAAAAAAATCTTACTATTACTGAGGTACTGAATAAACATGGTGACAAAGAGCAATGACAATTAGCTAAATTTAGAGCACAGATTCAAATTCCTTCACCTTACATTACCGATTATGTTTATTTTAGAGCCATAGTTGCCAACAGAGAAAGATGTTTCCACAGATAAATTAGAATACTGGTGGCCTCGAGTAGTTTTTATCTGCTGTCCACACAAAAAGTCTAATCAACTAAATGGTCTATGCTAGGTGATTTAATCAGAGCCTAGAATAGTAACTGGTAGAAATATAATTTCTGTAAATCTTTCTTTTTTCACACTCATGTGTGCTGAGTTTAGAATAAGGTACTCCTTTTTTATTTATTTTTTTTCATTTGGATGGATATACAAAAATTATCCTTTCTCTCATGCAGGTTCCTCAGGAGTTTGTCTTCTGACAAACATAGGTTTCTGTATGCCTGGAAACAGTATGGAGAAGAGATATAACTGGGGGAATAAGGATTGTTTTGTTAGTCTAGCCCTGCTGTGAACCCAAGAGCTTGGAGGGATCTGAATTGTCTTGTATTTATCCTTCATTTTACATTTTCTCTGTATAGTAGTAACAAAATGCATAATACTCCCTTGAAAGAAAATTTTATTTTTTAATTCTTCTCCTAGACATGCAATTTATCTAACAAACACTACTTTTCTTTGTTCTTCCTCTTAATTAGCCCTCTTGGAGTCTTATTTCCTATTTTGTTTCACAGGCATGCCCACCTTCCTTTGATGTCTTCTGCTTTGTGGTCACCCTTCTTAAAGAGCACTTTTTCCCCTGACACCCATCCATCTATTCTTATCTCAGCAAGTAGAACATGTCTCTTTCTTTGTGTTTGCTTTGGCAACCCTGCTTTTTAATTTTATATCTAAATGTTATTTTTCTCAATGCCTGTCTTTAAGGATACAGTTGACTCAGAGAAAGCACAGGTTTCATTATACCAGATTTCTAATATTACTTTTGGATTACTTATGTCAGATCTTTTAAATCAGTTAATCCAATACTCCTCAAGTCATGTAGCTTTACTGTTGTCCTGAAGAACTGATTTTATCATCTTGTCAGTATTATAAATGTACTGTCTGGCTGCTCAGTCAACATCTCCATTAGAAATACTATTCTTATATCCCAATCATTTCAAATTACAATTGTACCAAAAGCTGGCCTGTAAGTACTGGTCCACTTACACTGCTTTGTTCATGTCTGAAAAGGAAAAACAAGGACCTTATAAAAGCTCTCACTTTTCTGAATCTAAGTAAAAGATTGACATAGTAACGGCTAGACAAAAGCTATTGCCTATGCTACCTTCCTTTCCCATTCCACGGTAATATTGCTGCAAAAAACAAGTGCTGTTCTGATACTTCATCTTTAATTTAGGCTTCCCTAGAATTTGTCAGCTTAAACCAGAGACTTAACACTATTTTTATGCAGCTTTTTTGAACTTAACGATAGCCAATCCATTCTGCTGTGGAGCAGTAAACAAGCTCTCTGCAAGATGCCAATTGGGAATCACAATGGGAAATAACTGATCTGCTGTGTGATCTAAAACGGTGTGTCCTACAGCCAACCTTGAGACTTGGTAAAACATGTTTTGCAAGAGATTAACTCACACTTAATACAAGCTGCAGCAAACACCATACATTATCAGATAATACAGAGGCATTTTTAAACAATACTAGTCTGTTGAGAGGCAATTAAAGCTAGCACTCATATTTACCTGTCAAGAGATGTCTGTGTCTTAATACTTCACATGTGCATGTACATATGTGTGTATGAAGATAAAAGGAAGTTAAAATCAACTTTAAATCTGACCTCTGCTATTTTTTTCCACTAATACTGAAATAGTACTGAAGTTGATTAATTTAGGCAAAAATATAGAGGGTCAAATTCACCTATTTTTTCAGGCATCTGTGGGCTGTTGTAGCTCATGCCAAAACAAAAGAACTGTAAATCTGAAATAAGTGGCAAAGTGATTGGTGGTGGTGATGATGTTGAGTTTCTGACTATTTTGATTTAGAAAAATGGTCTAAAGGATCTAAAATGTGCTGATGATATTTGCAAGTAATATTAGTTAAACAATTTCATTACACAACAGTAAGAATGAAGAAGAGAAACTTTAGGAAAAGCCATCTCTTTACATCTATCAAACACTTGACATCTCTCAAAAACAAACAAACAAAGAAACAAACAAAAAAAACAGCGCACACACATACTCCATGAGAGCATAATAAAAGCTCTGATCTAAGTCTAACTGGAGTTCTGATTTTGTTTGGTGGTGAAAAGGTATAAGATAGAGAACTTATTTTAAACTTAACGGCTAACAAACTAAGGATAATGCACCATCCTTGAGTTATTTTTAGCTTATTCAGGTCATGGAGAAGGTAAAAGAAAATGTGATAAAGAGAAAATTATATAAAAGGGAACTGTGACTCAGGATGCCTGAAAAATACCTTCTTCCTTTAAGCAGATTAATTGGAGCCACATGATTCAGAATCTAATGATTGTTCTTTTGCAAGCAGATAAGGAAAAAACTTGCAGTTCTCAGTTGCTTAATCTTAAAGTTAACCCAAATGTTCCTGCACAAAGCATGATTGTATTCAGTGTGAAAGAATACTGTAAGGAAAATAAAGGAACTCCAATAGGGAGAAAATAAGAATTATCAACTTTATCAATCCAAGTCTGCCCAACGTCCTATTTCACACAATCAGGACGCTGTAACTGGAGACATATCAGCTTACACCAGTCAGCATTATTTCATTTTCTCTTGCCACCCTCTGGCTGTGAATTTCTATCTTGTACTGTTCAAGTTGTTCTGCCACCTGTCAGTGTTATCTTGATAAGTACCTTTCCTCTCCCGGTTAAAATGCATAGTAGGTCTTGCATATGAAAAGCATTCCTATTTCTTGTAGATGATCAGAGCACACATGTCCTGGGGTTATCAAAAAGCCCCTGTAAATATGTCCAACCATTTCACAGCTGAGGTGGTGCTTAAAGTCGCACAGTGTGGGCTTCAGGTAGTGCTGCTCTTAAATGTTTTCTTTGACTGGGAAACTTTTATCAGGGAAAGTTGTTGTCTCCCTTACCTCCTGGACAACACCATAAAGCTGAAGATCCTTTGCTGCTATTTTTACAAAGAACTTGCTATGTTTTAGGTACTTGTTCTTCCCTTTGTGTGTATGAATAGATAAAGATATACATTAAGTTCCCCAATCCATTCTGCAAGTGAAAAATTAACAATCACAATTATCTCTATTTCTTACTTAATTGCACTTATAGGCACAGATCCCTTTTTAAACAGCATATTATCAAAATGTGCTATTTGAGCACTTAAAATATATATCCCCAAACCTCACTGTTACTTGAGGGGAAAAAATTATAGCAGAGGTACTATTTCCAAACAACAATTTCACATGGAATATTGACTCTTTTAGTCCAGTTACTTCAGAGGCAACCTGCTCCCTAACACTTTCAGGGTAGGCGGGAAAGCAACTTCTGTGTGAGGTCAGTACTAACTTCTACACATCTTGAGAAAGGAAAAGCAGTATCAGCCAAGGCAAGAAAGTCAAAATATGATGGAAAAGCTGTCTTTCTCTTCTCTTCTCTTCTCTTCTCTTCTCTTCTCTTCTTCTCATCTTCTTTTTTCATGATGCTGGAGCCATGGGGAAGTTGCTTCACTAAGTGCTTCATGCTGGAGCTTCATGGTAATTGTGCAATTTGGGACTCAGATGTGTTTCAAGGAGATCTCAAAATGCAGTAAATACTGACAGACTGTGATAATCTTATATTTTGTCTATTTAGTGGCAGGCATGATTCACGGTGTTGTAAAATGGGTAAGCTTATAAAAATAAAGATATTTCCTTCACAATGCAGTTTTGTCAGGCTCTACATGTAGACTAATGGCAGGCAAGTGGGACAGTTTGCCCCAAGGCCCACCACATGGAAGGATTAGAGTGTCCAAACTTCTTAGTACAAAGTAGAAAGTATCATATAGATGGGACATACAGAGACAATATATTTGTGAATATAGTGGAGAAAGTAAAAACTAGGCCTGTAACTCTTTGATCCTTTGTAAATCATTACCTTCATGGGAAGGCCTCATACAGGCCTGTTGGAAGAAGATTATGGGTCTAGGTCCTATTTAAACCAAATCAAACCAACAAACAAAAATGGAACAAAATTAAAACAAGAATCCACAACCATCACACCTTTTTTTAATCATACATTGCATATTTGTAAGCGTCAGAGCAAGGAAACACTGCCTAATTTCCATCATTTCATCAGGAGTCAAGAGTGAATTCATTGCTATCTCTTGCATCTCCTATTCTGAAAAATGTATGCTTCAGAAGAAACAGCCTAAGGAATTTGTATTCTGTGTCCTTAATTTTCTAGAATGTTAATAGTGAAGCCTAAAGCAACTTGGATCATATTATGAATGTGTTTCAAGTTAAACCAGGGCCCTAAGTGCCACCCAGAGGGGATTCTTTGAAGTCATAAATTCTTGGCCAAAAGTGCAGATTTACATTGTTCAAGCCAAGCAGTGTAGCAAAATGAGGTCAAATAAGTACTGAGTTATTGACATTCTTGTGGTTTCTCTGTGAAAGCACTGGGTAGCACAGCCTAGCTGATAATTAAAGTTTGTACATATCATATTGTACAGCTTTCCAATATCATTATGATTTCTCTCAGACAAAGCTTGAATCAGAAGGGTAAGGGTTGTGTCCAACTTACATTTGAACAAATCTGTCAATGTTTGTCCATGTGCAGGTCAAAAGCCTTGTAATAGTGTGCCAGGTGTGTGTGTGGGGGGGGGG
>VYZT01043913.1:0-29497 GCA_013400735.1 Pomatostomus ruficeps | reverse complement strand
GGTTTTTTTTTCTTTTAACATGAAAAATATTCTTTCCTCTATGAAAAGTCTTTTCAAACACTTAAATCAAAACCACAATAACCACTGGTGTGCAAGTGAGAAGAAAAACATAATATGGGAAAGATAATACTAAGAAGAAAAAGTAGGAGTTGGAACTCCCAGTTTTAGGTAAGGACTCCGAAGAGAAAATGTGGGGAAAAGGTCTGTAAAAAAAGATGACAGAAGTCCCCACCTTCACCATAACACAAGAAGCAGTTGTAAATTGGCTCAAGATAACTTTCTTATATAATCTAAAAACTTCCAGCAGTAAAAAATAATTCGATTTCTAATTGCCCATTAAAAAATTTTGTCAATACACTAAATGAACTCCTAAATGCCTGAAGATGCCTTTTTTTTTGTTTTTCCCCTTTTTCAGGGTTATAAAAAAAGCCGCTCAAAATCAGCACTGGTGCATTCTTTGTTGTTGGAACCATAACCAGCTGCCTGACTAAAATGGACACTGATTTATTAATTTACCAGATCAGAGGAAGGTCAGTAATAACTTGTCCTCTTCCTCCTTAGGATTATCTTCAAGTTTACAGTCAGGTCTCACAGAGATTTTCACTACATTAACTATACATTATGGTCTTGGTAAGAAATCCACTTGAGTCTGCAAGAGATTTTCCCCTCATTACTGTTGGATCAGGCTGAGCTGGACTTTGCAGAAATGTCATTTGGCATCTGTCCATACCACAAGCCATACTGTGCTCTACTCTGTGAAAGTATTCTAAATGTTTTTTTTCAGCACAGGAATGTCTAAATCTACAGAATTTATTTAAGAGACAACATTTCCTGGAAATATTTTGTGGATGGAAATACAGGAAACAAATAAAATATTCTGTATCTCTAGATTTCATTTAAAAAATAAATTAAGACCCTCTTTATGTTAGAATATGATTGTTTTCCCATTATTTAAACACTCAACCATAAAATTGTCTAAATGTAGCTAAACATATTTTTATCATACATTAAACAAAAAAATTCTAAAAAAAAGTGTACAGCCAACCACTCACCTGCTCAAAAGTGTGGCATTTGCTATTCTGTGTTGATATTACATGACAGGATGCGCAAGAAATGCTGTGATGGAATGCAGGTGTGCATTTTTGTAACATGATCAGGTGTACACCAGCTACCTGACAACAGAAACTAGCAATTTGATCTCATTGTGAATGTGCCAAGTAATCAGAAAAAGACTATAGGACCTTGGGGAAAAGAGTGGCAAGTGACTTCGCTCCCAGAAAAATTCATTTGCTCCATGATTTCCTCTTGAACCATAGTAGATGGTCTCAGGGGAAAAAAAAATAACATATTGGCTGAAATAGTGAGTTTTGGTAAAATAGTTTTGTTTCAGAAGCATCAGGTTGGACTCTCCTCTGCTTACAGTGGTCCAGGAGCAGCCATACTGTAGAGAACCTCTTAGACATATTGATTGCTGTGTTTGTGGAGCTAAATATGGGGCAAGTGTCTAGTGAATACAGCATCTTCCCAGAAACTAACAGCAGTAATGCTGATACACAAAGGAGTTTGAGGCAGAGATGGGAAAAGAGAAAGACAGAGACAGAAAACAAATATTCCATTCTTTCTGTAATATCTTGCACATAACAGAAACATCATTTGGGTGGATAGCACACAAAAGAGAGGCAATCCCTCCATGTGCATTTCTCCTGAATTCATAGTGACCTCTTCAAAACTTTTCAGCTCGGGAGGGTGGCAAACATTGGTACCACAGCTGTAACTCTTCAGCAGGTGAGGATACCCTGACTTGGATCTCTCCTCAATGTGAAAGTCTCATCTCTGCACACCTGTAATTCACTGACAATTAGCGGATACTTTGAGAAAATACATTTCAAGAATACTTCCTGAAAAGCTGCAAACAGTTGTTTAAAAACCATCACCAGATGTGCACCACGAGCATGCCATATTAGCATGCCATGATTTTGCCAGATTTTCCCGACTCCTTTAAGTTTGTGTGTTGGTACAACCATAACAGATTATTCTATAAATGTGACTAAGTCAAGAGCTCGTTATTCTACACAAGCTCAGTGTAACTCTCCATTGGTATAGCATAGTGAAGGTGCAGCTCTGCCTTTCACGAGAATTGGTTGGATCCAGAAATAACACTGATTGCTTTTTATAAAATCAGTTTTTCAGGAAACACTTGAAAAAATCCAGTAACAAGGTTTCTTAGTTACTCTTTGCTTATGACAGATGTCAAAAAAGTGGTTTCCCATCAGAACAAATGAGTGAATAGGATAATTTAGAGTGGGAATGACAGCTAGCCAGCCCCCACTCAAAGCAGAGTAGTCTCCAAGGTTTACATCATACTCCCCAGGATCTTGTCCAATTTTGATTTATTGTGTGAAGAAATAAAGATTGATACTTAATTAGATAATTTCAATATATCCTTCTGATGACTGATATACCAATAAGAATGAATCTTTCTGGAAAAAATCCACAAAAAAATATTCACCTCACATTTATGACAGTGTTCATCCCATAACACTGACAACTTTTAAAAATGGGGCAATGGAATGTGTCTCTCTCAGTGGAATGTGAGAGACAATCTCAGTTGACTTCCATTTCATTTTGATGTGCACTTATTACCATTGTAATGAGCATTTCAGAGATCCTCAAGGCTCCTTGGATGTGATAACACTTCTTCCCTAATTGTCAAAAGAAGCACTGATGCCCACAAATGAGAATCTTTGAAATAATATGCTTCAGACTGTCAACATTTGATGACCAACCTAATGCAGTGAAGGTTTTCTTTTTACAGAAAGAACATTATCATTTTTTAATTTTTATATGGACTACTATATGGTCTGAGTAGAAAGCTGGACAACTGATCCTTCCTGATAATGTTGTTAAAGGTTGAGCTCCTGATTGTATTGACGACAACCATCATTGTAATCATGAAAACCAACATTTAAATTATTGCTGTAGTAAGACTTTTCTCAGAGTGTAGTGATTCTGATTCAGTGACAGAACTAAACAATTACAAAGTATAAATTAGGCTCCAGAAAAAGATGGTGCTGAAAACCAAAACCAAGCAAATTATGCAACTTGTCATTGAGAAAATCACAATGCTCAGTGATGCACAGCAACCAAGCAATATAAGCAGAGATATCAGATTGCAAGTTTCTTTGTTGAAATTGAAATCTCTAGACACAGATAGATAGGGCAGACATTAAATACATCTTTGGCAAGACTATGACTTCATCTCATGGCCTTTACTTCTGTTACCTGATTTGCCTGTCTTATTAGCAATTCTCTTTCTCACAGAGGCGGCAGAGGACAGTCTGTTCAGGGGCTTGTCTCTTGTTTGCTTTAAGATAATGTGATAGTCTTTCACAATAAGAATATCTAATGCAGGCTGACTAACATCAGCCTATCCCATGACTGCCATCTTAGATAGCAAGCAGGCAGGAACATTCATTTAGATTCTGCAGTGGCAACAGTTTTATCTCGAGTCTGTAAAGTCACACTCAAGATCATTCTGTACTGTTCCTAGGAGTGGCTCCAGAAGTTCTGCTGCTTGTCAGCATCAGCATGCAAACCTTGCCACCAGGAATCTGAGGGCACAGTCATGAAGCACAGTTGCTGGGGTCTTAGATGTACTAATAAGTCTTGACCAACCGCATTTAAGGCCTCTATCCACACTTGGCACAGGCAGGAGCCAGGAACTCCACTCCAGCTTAACTGGAGGCCTTCAGCACCAGTCTAAACTGTCATAGGAGTTTCTGTCCTCAGCTCAGGCACCTTGTTGGTCCTGACCCTGGTCTGCAGAACGACCTCCTGGCTCACCTTGAGCCTGCGCCATCACCACGGCCCTGTCTGTTGATCACTGGGCTGTGTCTGACCCTGGCTGTGATTGCTGGACTTGATTCTGCCCCGACCTACACTTGTAACTCCCTGCCTTGACCTTGGACCTGCTTTGTCACCACAAACTTGCCTGGTGGTGTGAACTCTTGGCTGAGCCCGATTCCTTGTCTGGGACTGAGATGTGCAGATATCCCACACTGTGGCACAGCAACAAGCAGTTCCAGATCTTCCATACAGCATGAAACAAAAAATATTTTCCAATAATTTCTACATCATGACCACAACTTCCATATGAGCTATGGCAGACAATTTTAATGCAGATGACCAGTTGTGATTTAAAACCTACAAGAGAACCTTCTGCTTTCCTAAGTAAAATATTTCTGTGATTTACTGCTCTTATCTTTACAGGCTTGTTGGGTACATCTGTGTTCCCCTAGTGAGTAGAGCTGCTGTGAGCTCCCAACTACTGGATTTTATTGTGACCTTTTGTTTTGGCAGAGTAAAGGAATAACGACTATAAAAACTGCTTTCCTTATGTGACCACCTGTAGGTGGTCAAGTCACCTTTAAATCTTCTTTTAGAGAAAGTAAACAGATCTATTGTCTTTAGTGCCTCAGTATAAAACCAACAACACTGCTCTTGATTGTTCTGAGAAATTTATATATAAATCAAATGAATGATAATAATAACAATATCATGAACAGTTGATCAGAAGGTCAGAGGAAAGGGAGGGAAAGTTACCAGCAGAAAGAAAAGCAGTAGTGTCTAGGAAAAGCCTTATTTTTAAACATTTTATTTCAGAGCCTCTGAGTTGGTTTCCCAATTTTCTAAGGGTATTTTCATGTTGTGATAAAGTTCTGTGTCTCGTCTCCCATTACATTTCACTATTAGTCAAGTTTGGGCAAAGGAAGAAACAGTGATCTATAAAAAGGAAAAGGAAGTTAATTCAGTGGCAGTATTTGTAGGATGTTTGTTTCTTTTCCTTCACTTATGTTTTATAAATTTCTCAGCCATTCCTGAGATTGTGTATAATTCAGCATACCATTTTTTATAGTAAGAAGACGGATTTTTCCAGATCATATTAAATTATCTAATAGATCTGATGACAGGAAGCACTCATGGGTAGTGACCAGTACTAAATATTTTAAAACAAAGAGGAAAAAAGTCCAGTCTGGAGCGATGACTGTGGCATAAAACATCCTCAAGGGAAGAGATGTAGATGTATGCCAAATCAAGGCCCTGGAGATGCTTATCAGGAAGAGCTGAATTCTGAATATGCAGTTTGAGGCATTTTGAAAAGAATGTATTTCAGGAAAATTGCTGAAAACTGGCCCCACTCTGAGCAATGTTATTTAAAGCATCCAAAATAACTAATCAAAGTGGAATAACTAGTCCTGTTCTTTGTAATTGTCTGAATATTTGAAATGTAGGCATTCTTCTTAGACATCCTCCTCATATTTCTTAAAAAACACCTATCAAATGACATTTAGCAGAGTTGGCCATGATTTTTTTACATTTGCTGTAAAGACCTTTCCAGGATTTTCACGGAACTCTATCTTACAATTCTCTCCTTTATGGTGAGAAACTTAGCAATTCCCAGCATTGTGAAAACAGAAGGAATTGCTGGGTTATATCATATCCAAATGAAAATGGAATCATTTCAATTCTAGGGAGTGAATTTTTTCCATCTATACCATCACAGACAGTCATTAATTAAAATTAAATAAAGGACACCATGGGTTACTTCACTGATTTGTCACAAAAGCAGTTTTCAGGACAGGATATAATGATAGATTGCCATTTTAAATTGTGATTCCTGCAAAATGAGTTTTTGCAGGAAAATCAGATCAGAAAAACAAACACTAGGAGTCTGATTAAGTACCTTAATTTCCTACTTGTATCCTTCAGCGGGATGAAAGCACTTACAACCTCCTCTTACATTCTTGCCTACTTAAATTAGTTTCAGGTTTTTATATTATGGCAAGAAATAATTTCAATTTAGTTAAGGTTACTGTTTGGTTTGCTTCTTAACCAATTTATTAAATGCTCTTGGGATCTGTTAGATATATGTGAGACAGCCCACACAAAAGGTGATTTAACTTTTTTCCTCCTCCTAAACTTTAAAAAAGGGATTCAGTAAAACAGGTTTTGGGAGGATCAGAATACTGACAAAGAAGAATGCTACCTTACTGTTTCTGTTGAAAAACAGCAACATAGCTGTGTCCTTCTCCTTTGGTTAAAAAAAACTCAGAGTATTTTGAGGTAAATACCAAGCCTTGTTTTCTTAGACACTTAATTAAGACAATTGCAAATTTTCAGAAAACAAGTCATCGCTTCTGGCAAATACATTGATGGAGCTGAAATAAAAAACATCTTTATAATGTGTTTATACTTCTACTACTGCAATACACTTTAAACACTCCATGGATCTCCAGAGACAGCTGCCATTAGCCTCAATTTACAGTCAGTAAGGGCAATGTGACAGCATAAAGGCTCGGAGTAATCTGCAAGAAGTTACATTCTAGACAACTCCTTGAGTTTAGCTTCTTATTAGCTAAGTAGTTTTTCCTTGACTGGTATTTTATTTTATTCCCTTTGACTGGTTCTTTAGAGATGCATAGCCTTTTCCCTTCCCTAAGATCAGAGATTTAATTTGGGATTTCTGAATCTCAGCTTAAGATATCACACAAACATTTGAAACTGAATTCATCATTTCCCCACTTGGATTTCTGTGTACAGGGAGACCTTTACTCTTATGGAATCTTAAATGAAAGTATTTACTGATCAAGGTTTTTGGAAGGGGATAACAGAATTTTAAACTCAGAAAGTAAGAACAGTAAACCATGGGGCTTTGGTCTTGTACTCATTTATTTCCTTGTAATGTTAATTCTATCAGTGGAAACAAGCTCTGCTCTTTCACCTGTATAAGCAGCTGCTCTTTGATACTGGATGCATCTCATGTTTTTCAGAGGCACATTTAATAAAAAACCTATACAGATATTCAAAAGGAAAGAAGCTATTATTTGGCCTAAAATTATTTTTATCTCCCTTACTATTAACTAGAAAAATCTGTGAAAACATATTTAAGCAAAGTTTATGTTGCTCCTCTTTTTTTTCTAGAGTATGTCGTTCTAGCTTTGTATGCCATTGTCTCTATGTGAATTTGAACTGTGTTTAATTTGCTTTTGGGACTGAAAAAGAAGAAAATACTTATATTGATAAGATTATAGAGTCGGCTGTGAAGTGATAAACCAAGGGAGACTTGTTCAGTGAGTTGATTGGAAAATTGGACAGAGTGTTTTCAGAAGGGAAAGGATCCGTCTTCTTTAAAGGGTCATATGAGGTTGGGAACACCAGTTAAAGAGCAGATACAGTAATTCACTCCTTCCATCCAAGGTGTGATTGTATTGGGCACCTTCCAGCAGACGTTGTGTCCGAGCAGTGAGTTACCTTGAGCAGAGCACGTCTGCTTTTCTGGGCGCTGTTCCCCAGGTCAGAGCAGCCCGTATATCAGCACCAGCGGCTGCTGCAGGGGACTCTGCTGGAGTGCCCCGTGCCAGTCTGTGCTGTGTGGGGCTAGGACAGGCACAGCATTCCAGCTGCCAGCAAAAGCACATGGCTCTGGTTTTTACACTAAATGAAATGCACTGTGGCATGGCACAGAGAAGGAACTCTGCGTGAGCGGGTGCACTGCGTGGTGGGAAAGTCCGTCTGGGGTCAGTCTGATGTGACATTAGAAAGCAGAATTCTCAGCATGTGAAGAATGTAAGATTACCCTGTTATCTATATTACTCTTTTTATTCCATCTTACTAAACCAGCTATTCTATTACACCATTTCTTTTGGGGCCATTCTCACTGAGATTCAGAAGGAATGCTGCACTGTCTCTCTCTTTCTTTCTTTCTCCCACCACCTCTGCCCTCCCTGCTGCCAGTGCAGAGCAGCACTGAAGCTGATAGCATCCTGCTCCTTCATTATTATGGGTTCTGAAAAGGTGTGTCAGATCGTAATCAGTCAGAGAGAACTGCTAAGAGATCTTGAACCAGCCCAGAGCTGAGACTGAAAGGAATAAGTGCTTGCAGGTAGGAAGGATGGCAGAAAGAAGCTGTGGCGTGTGGAGGGAAGCCAGTGCTGAGTTTAGGGAATGGAACAGTAAGGGGGCTGCTCAGGTGAGAATCTGGAGGGTTTGGTATGCGTTGAGCATTAAATTTAATGCTTATTCTATGGAATGGTGTTGCAGCCTAGTAAATCTGATTTTTGCCATTATCACAAAAAGGCCATGTGGTTTCTGCTGACTGGCAGTGTAGGGTTCAAGACTTCTCAGCTCTTGCCTTTGCCTGAGCAGGTAATACCTTGGAGAGGAGTGGCTGACTAGTGCCCAGCTGGTTGTGAGCTTAATTTCTAAGAGTATATGATAAAGGTCTGAAAAACACACGTAGTCACTGTGTAACAAAAATAGCCCTGAATGTTAACTGTGGCTGCAGGGAAGCCACTCCGTGACTTTTTAACTTTAGTTGGGAAACTGTGAAAAGAAAGAGTGCAAAAGCAGACTGTGTTAACAAAATATTTCAAAGAGCTGCCTTTTATAAAGGTTCACAGACATGAATGCTGGGCTTCTGATGGTTACTGGATTGATCAAAACCCTCTTTACACAGGCTAAAATTTGTTGCTTTGTACCTCTTAGATTCTACTTAAGGCTGTTAGGGCATATAAGGAATAAGTGCCATACAAAGCCTCTACTGGCTTTCTGCGAAAGGATAATTTTTAATAATACCATTGAAATAAGTCCTTCCTGAGCTCAGTTCATCCTACTTGAATCCCTTCTTGTCACTGTATCCTTCAATCTCCTTCATGAAAGTGTCCTGTGTCTCTAGCACTCATTTATGTTATTTGCTTCAATGACCTTACTTGACAACTTACTCCAAGTGTTTACTGCTCTTTGAACAAAGTAGTTCTGCCTGAATACAGGTGCAGTTAAGCGATAATAGTATTGCTGCTCTGTTTTATGAGGCAATAAGGTGGTTCAGCTGAGTAGTTTATCCCAACAAGGGAAGCAGAATATTGCAAAGTAAAGCACTCACATAGCTCTTTGGCTGCAAAATACGTTTGTAACCAAACACTTTAAACAAGGAGCAGCTTATTCAAGGCTACATCACAATTTACAAGTTCTTCCCTGTTGTACTTCTTGGGCAGACACCTCCCAAGCAGCACGTGCCACGGAGATTTTGGTTCAGCAGAACTGCCCAATCTGCAGCACTGATAGGACCACTGGGTCTGGATCCTCTTGATCCACTATTCTGTGTCAAAACTTCACTAAAAAAGCTTAAAATATTTGTCCTACAGTCTTATTACTCTGAAGGAGCGGGGAAACATCTCTGTCAATTCATGATAAGGGAGGGATCCACATCTTGAGCCTCCACTTGTGAAAAAGGGGAGAGGAAGTTCCTTGCATGGTTTGTCATCCCTACTTATGTAAAAACCTACAAACAGCACAGGGTGAAGGTGAAAGCAAAAAGGAACTGCATCATCTCTATCGAAAAATTTTAAGTGATATCTGATACTGATATTCCTTCCAGCACCTATAAGGCACCAAAACCTGCTCAATTATTTGTGAAAATACCATGTTGCTGTATCAGAAGGGAAAACCTATTGCCTTACCCTGTCAATAGGAAACAGAAATCCTTTTCAATTTTTCTTGCAGATGCCAAATAACTTGCACAGATTTTTAATCCCAAACCATAGGAGATATGGATGTCCTCACTATATTTGAAAATAAGGGATAAGGCACTTCAAGTTTGCATGGAAGACGTGACATTGCTGAATGAAGATGTGTAACTTCTAGATCACCATGCAAGAGACTTCAACATGACTGTTACAAATTAAATTAGAAATGTGGTTGCACCAAGATGTTTATAAACTTTAAATTATAAAGCACTTAGTGAAATGTGAATTAATTTAGTTTTTATTTCACTTTTTAACTTAAAAGGAAGTTTCAGTCCACCTTTGCCCTACTACAACCAACAAAGGTTTCTCTCTACATTCCTAGAAACCAATAACGATAATAACAATTTTTTTATTTGGTTTTGTTCAGAAGGCAATTCTGATAAATCTAGCAAACACCAGTGAGTATTTTATTAAAGTGCCAGGAAATAAAAATCAATGAAGGAGATAACTCTGCCTCACATGTCCACTCTGTCACTTTTATTTAAAACCCCAATTAATTTAATCATTATAATATTGATTTCTAACTTTTGAAATGTCATATTAGCCTTTTCAGTTCACATGGTGTATTTAATCAGAAAATATTTTAACTGTTGCAAAAAGCAGCAGAGAGTAAATTAGAAGATGAATCATCAGTTGCACAATTTTGTGACATTTCATTATAAAATCCATACTTTGACTCAACTAAGCTGGTAACAAGGTTTATTATAAATTCAAAATCTAACACAAAATTTTTAACTGACCCTGGGATAATAAGTTTTCATTCTGAAGCCATGTAAAACATTGGATTTTGGAAGACCTGCAGAGTTTATTCATTTGGACATCACGCTGTTCTGCTGTTTGAACTGTTTGCTGAGCTTCACCTCTAAAGTTGCACCCAGAATGGATGATGTAGATTGAATAGTTTCAATGAAAAATTAAGATCAGCAGTCACAGCACATATTTATTTCTGTTGGAGAGCATAGATACAGTAAAAACTAAAGAATGAAGTGCAATTAGAATTTTTAAAAGTGCAGTAGCCCATTATGACTTCATGTGCTTTGTTTACAGGAGGTAGGGTTAAATTTGCACTAATTGAGGATCTTCTGTAATCATTTGAAGCCTGACCAAACTCAGAAGAAAATGTGACAAGCAAGATTCATCATGTCCCAAACCAAGTGTGAGAGAAAGGGACACAGCCTTCCTGAAGTTAGAAACCTTTTTAAATATTAACTTTGCCATGAAAATCCTTAATGAGTCTTATCACAAGCATGAAAGAATGCTGTACTCAGTACAGACTGACATCAGAGGTAAACTTTTAAAAATGTTTCCTTTTATAACTCCAACCAGCAATTTTGCTATTCCAAATCCCAGAGGTTATTCTCAGACCTAATATTGCAACATATTGACCAATTTGTCAAAGTCCTTAAGTGGGTGAGTGATCAGGGCTGTTGAAATGAACTGCGTGTCCCTTTGCAGACTGGACTTTATTCTGCAGTGTCTAGAGTAGTTATACAAATAAATCTCCCAGTGCTAATTCAAAGTTATATTGCCTATTTTAAAGAGAGGGAAAGACTGAAGACAGGCTAATGGTCAAAAAGACAAACCTGATCTAATTTAAATTTTATTACTATTACTCTTTAGTAGTAACACAATCTACACCCAGGCATTGCTCTAATCCAGTGAGAAAACAAACACAAAAGCATCCACAAGGTCAACAGTGGCTGGATGAGTTTGACCTTTCAATCATGGTATAAATTTCCTATTTAAGGTCTTACATGAAGGTTAAGAAAGTGCTTGGGAGTAGTCAACTTGGTTTTACAGAGAAAAGTCCTGCCTGATCAACCTGATAGCCTTCTGGAATGAGCTGGCTCAGTTTGTGGAGGAGGGGTGAGCAGGAGATACTCTTCACCTTGATTTTGTTAATGCATTTGACACTGTGTACCACAGCATTCATACAGACAAACAGAAAGTGCAGGCTGGGTTAACAAGTTAGGTTGACGGAGAAACGATTTAACAGCACTCTGAAACAATCAGTGGGATACTCTAAAGCTGGGGATCCATATGGTATCCAGTAGTGACCAGTGTAGTTGCTATTGACATGTGGGATGGGACAAAATGCAGGAAGCTGAGGATAAAAAACTGGGAGGAGTCGCTGGCATAGCAGGGTGTTGTGCTGCCTTTCAGAAAGATCTCTGCAGGCTGGAGCATTGGGCTGACAGGAATCACCTCAAGTTCAACAGAGAAATGCAGAATGCTATAGCTGGGAAGGAGGAATAACCCAATTCACCAGCACATGCTGGGGTCTGACCAGTTGGAAAGTAGCTTGGTTGAGATGGACCTGCAGGTTCTTGTACAACAAATTGAACATGAGCCAGCAATGCATCTGTGTGGCAAAGACCAACAGCCTGAGCTGTACCAGCAGGAAAAATGCCAGAAGTTTGAAGGAGGTGATCCCTCATAAGGGTCACATAAGGAGTGTTGTGTCCAGTTCTAGAGGTCTTTAATAAACTTGACTGGCTGACCATTGTATATCAAAGAGTTAGTAAACCACATAATCGTTAATCTGAGTATGCCCAGGCCTGTGCTGGGCTGCGTGTCCAGTGTGGTCTTCAGACCTGTGCATTTTTCCCCCCACCCAGGTAATCAGTGCCTGTGTTGAATGGTATTGCCTCTGGAGCAGCGTTGTGCTGCACAAACCCCATGGCTGCAGGACAAACTCATCCAGCTCATTGGAACAGAGAACCTTCCAGGCAGCTCCTGCCTGGTGCCAGCAGCTATGCCACCTGTGTGTAGGTGCCTTTATCTAGGAGAGTGGCAAGAAATTGTCACGTGAACATCCTTTCTGTTTGACACCAAGAATGATGGATAGAGCTATTTTCTTGGAGGAAAAATCCACAATATCCTGAGTGATCAAGGGGGAAGAACCTCTTCTACGGAAAGGGATCCAGTGTATGGATCAGGAGACCATTTGATGCTACACCACTTGTAGTCCGGCGTCTGAAGGTACACAGGATTATCTGTACTCTTCTCTCCTGATAGTGTTAGCTCTAGATAAATATCTTTGGAAAGGTGGCTTAAAGAGTGTCAATGCCTTTTTTTAGTGGATTCATGAGAGATAGCATCTCCTGGTGCAAAACAGCTTCCAAGTGTAAGAAAGATATGAATATATGGAAGTGAGGCTAGTAAAGGGTTACAAAGATGATGGACTTGAGGCATCTGTCCTACAAAGATCCTGAGACAGATGAGACTGTTCAGCCTTGAAGGTCTTACCAATGTGTGTGAATACCCGGTGAGAGGGAGTAAAGAAGAAACCAATGTTTTCATTGTTTTGCCCAGTCACAGGACAAGAGGCAATGGGCATGAAATGAGATACAGGAATTTGCATTTAAACATAAAGAGAATCTTAGTTTGAGGAGGTTGAGTATTTTTACAGGTTACCCAAAGGTGATGTCTCTGTCCTTGGAGGCAGACAGGACATCATTAAATATGATCCTGGGCAATCTGCTGTAGACGACCCTGATTCGAGCAGCGAGTTGCAGTACTGATTCTCGAGAGATCCCTTCCAACCTCAGATTCTGTGAAGCAAAGATTTTGAAAACACATTCATTTTTCAAGTGTCTCTAAAGCACACAGTTCATCTGTATCTGTCTTTATAATGGTAAATATCTGTTTTATATATTGATGTGAGCACCTCCTTTTTATTTATAAGTCAACTATATTGATGCTTTCTACTTTCCACATTTTAATTTCACTACCCTATTTTTTAGAGAAATGTCAACAAGTAAGAAATACCTTTTAGCACTTGATCTGCAGCCCCATTAATATCAGGTTTATTTACTTACCTCTTTGCACATGACAAATATTCGGTAAAGGTACATACTGTGCTACTAAGTGATAAGAAATTTACAATATTTACTTTTGTGTAATGACAATCTCTTTTATGAAGTGCTTACTAAAGCCTTTGTAACTTTTTCCAGATATTGTTCCTTGTTTCCAAGAAGAAAGATTTTTATCTGACATTAGAAATTTTGGGAACTCTGTAAACCCAAAGCAATACTCTCTCATTAAATGATGGACTTAAAAGCATCATGGGGATGTAAAAAACGTTCTTCAAACTCCTAAAAGGACAGCAAAATGGAAAATAAGAATTACAGATTTTTTGGATGGAAAGTCTTGTAAAGTAACAAATCCATATGGAAGCAATGACCATAAAAGAAAAGAAGCCATTATGGCTCAGGAATTTGAAATGGGTTATATGGTATAGCTGGTGAAGGAAGTTCTGACACAAACAGAAATTCCAATTGAGGGAGGAGAGAGGTCTTTCTTTAAATATGACATTTAGACCAAAACTCATGAAAGCACTTCTGCCATGTGACTGTTGCTTGGAACTCAGAGTGGAAAGGCACAGGAATGAACAAATAAGCTAACAGATATATGGAAACACCTTGAAAACTTGGATTTTGAGATGTTTTAAAAACCTGGTGAGCATTTTTCTGAGTCATATGAATACAGTGAATAATTTCCAAGGATAAAAAGTAGAATGTGGAAGAATTTGCAACCTAGGAATTGTTTGATCATTCTCAGTTCTGACGAGGGAAATATACAATAAAGTAGCTGGTAAGCTTTAACACCAGTTATTATTTAAATGCATTTCAGTCAGAAAACGTTTCTGAAGGTAAACCAGTTGATTCATGAAGAATAAACACTGGCAGTTCACAGACAAGATAATATAATGCTACTTTCTGTATGATTGTTTCCATCATGAGTGATTAGTGTGTATGCATGTGTTTATGTTTATATACTTCATTTATCTCAGGTTAATGCAGGATCAGTCAATCCTACCTGTAAGAAACTCCATTAGTATTTTAATCCTACTACAAAACTAGCAAGCTCACAAATAATTATGAAGATGTGCTTAATATACATTTTCTTCCATTTCTTCACTTCTGTGGTTTGTTGGAGCATTTCCACTCTCTCCCGTGTAGCAGTGCGTCATCGCTACCACTTTTATGAATACAAAGGAACTGCTGAAAAAGTAGCCCCTGGGGAAAATGACCTTTCAAGGGCCTCACTTGACAATGCTTGGGAATTTTCCCCAATTATGTAGCCAGCACAGACCTCCTGGAGACACTGCATTTGTGTGCTTTGTGCTTAAAGTTAACCTGGGTGGGTGTGGTGCAGGACTGTGTGTTTGATAGTGCTCAGACAGTTAACAGTTTGAGTTTGATTTTTCTGAAGGCAGACAGAAAGTGCAATGTTTGAAACTGCTCAGAACCCTAAATCTGTTACAATTTACTCAAACTGCTGTTTTGTACATTTTAAATTTAATCTCGATGCAATAATTTTTTTGCCTCATACCAAAACAGTAACAGCTTGTCACTCAGGCTCAATATTGAATGCTGTACTTCTAATTCCCAGATAAGTAAAGCTGTGTTGTGATGCAGGATGGAATTTTTTGACTGGATGCTAAAATAGGAGAACCCTATCAGCACAGAACAAGAGGATGCTTTAATGTAGTAATCTAGTAACTACAACTCCCTATTTCACTTCAGAAATGTCACAATATGCCCCAATATATGCACAATATAGCCTCAATTTGAGCTCTGGGCTGACAAAACATGCTTACTTAGCATGCCATGGTATTTCTGTGGGTATTTCTGTGGGTATTTCTCTGTAGTTTCCTTTGAGGATGCTGAATTGTCCCAAACACCAATAGAATATATGGTGGGAACAGGCCTCCGATTTTAAGTAAATTGAAAATGATTGGAGTGCCTGGTAAGTGGGCACCTCCTTGAAATTAGTTTGTCATCTGTCTCCTTATGATTCAATACCTGACAAGTTGCCTTTCCCCAGTAGCATTCTTGGCCTCTGCAATAAAGATTGTATCATTTTATTGGGCTCAGGTGGACAGCCTCTTTTATTTTGTAATGGCCTTAAATATTTAAGAGGTACTTTTTGAATAATTGAAAACTTCTCAGGAAACCTTTATGTCATATTGGTCTTTGGAAAGTATAAAGGCTGTAGATTCCATTTTTAGTGGGCAAGGTTGCAGGATTTCACACTTCTTGTCTCTTTCTTCCTTACCTTTTCTATTTTTGGAATATCAGTTGAGTTCAAGGAAGTAGCTGACAGATTAATTGAATATGCATTACAATGAATGTGCCAATACCTACATAGGTGCATTAATCAATGTACAGTAAGACTTCATGTAACTTGGATGATATTTGAAGACTTCTCTTTAGTGGAAATAACACATGAAGAGTAAATACGAGGGGTTTGGAACTTAATTTACTTCTAATGTGTTTAAAAAGATTTTAAACTCTTGTTAGTGTTAGACTGACCTTTATTACATAGGGAAATGAAGCTTATGCAAACATATGATTGTATTTGCATGTTTTAGCTGTTTTAAATATTTATCTCAATTATTATATTTTCCACCAGTCTTGTGAAAGCAGGCATCTGAATAAAGGAGAAACTCTGTCTAGGATTCCACCGAAACAGTGTTTTACACTCACCTCTTATTAGATGTATGGAAGGTTACTTCTTGAATGACGATTGTTTCCTTTATCAGTTTCTGATGTTGAGGTTTTTCTTATGGAATTTGACTAAAAATTCATTAAATCAAAACATACAAATAAATTTAAAAGTTTTTCACGCTCAGGGAACTAACTCCTATTTTCTTATAACTCTACTAGAGAGATAGGCAATCCAGGAAGGAAAAGATTTATTAGAAAGGGCAAGTTATATTGAGATATGTGAATAAAAGTAATTTAGCACTTACCAAAAGAAACAAGTAGAAAGAACAATAGGAGACAATCCTATACAAGAGGAAAAAGGAAAACAGCTGTCAAATATCATTCAAGAAAAGGAGTTTTTTAACATGATGTATCAGCACTAAGAGGAATTGTGTCAACAGTATAAAAGTCTAAGTGGTGACTAGAAAAAATGAAGACTTTTACTGGTAATATGACTAAAAGGTAAATTTTGTTTCGGTGTAAATGCAGAGAAAGCACATTGCAGAATTCTCAGGAGACCACAGAAAGCTAAGATGATGAAGATTATTCTCTACCCCCATCATTTTCTAGGTATGGGAGAAGGGGTCTCTTCCAGTGGTGGCAGCGTGGAGATTTCCAGGTGATGAGCATTTGTGTGTGAATCCTTCACCTCTCTTGTACCCTCTGTTATTAGAATTGTTGCTGTTACTGTTCATTGTCTTGTTCCATTGTTGTTTCCAGGAAATTGTTCTTATCTCAACCCGTGATTTTCACCTTTTGTGCTTCTAATTCTTCTCTCCAACCCATCACAAGGCAGGGAGGAGTGCGTGAGCAACCTGTGCATAGTTTGGGGTGTTTCAGTGAAACCCTAAATTGGGAAATACCACTCCTAAGCCACTACACACCTTGTGAAACATCAGAGGTTTTTATTTTGTTGAGAATTATGAGAAATTCTGTGCAGGTTAAAAGTGGCAGCTGTTGGTTTGTTTCGGGGTTTTTTTGTTTCTTTATTATTTTTTCTTGTTTAACCTTGGCTATGTAAAAATAAATATTCAAGTATTTGCCTTATTGTATTCAAAGCAATAGTGCTAGTTTTAGTACATTTTTGTGACGGAGTTCAGATGAATGCACGTGTATAAATGCTATGATATTGATTTTTTATTCTGCGCTTAGCAGAAGCTGTATTCCAGTGTGTTCATTATAGTTATCATTACCTTCCTGCAGGACACCAAAATCAGGTTTTTGCTCTTACTGATTTGCTTTGCACTTCAAAATAGCATTGATTATTGCCCACCTATCGATTTCATGATGTATATTTTTTTCTTTTTCGTTGGTTTTATGTAGCCCTCCACATGCATGTGATCCTTTCTGAAGCCTTATTATTGGCAGCCTGATTTCTCTGTGTGAAGGGTGATGATGAGTGGTAGAAAAATAATTAATTAGTGTCTTGTTCCAAGGCTTTTTCACCTAGTAGGATTCAATTTGCCAAAATCCTTACGTGTTGCAGTCCACTTATTCAAGATGAAGCACCACAGGATGTTGTGATGGTGCAAGGACTTTGGAGCCCCTGCCTTGCAGTTACGGTGCCTACAAAATTTGTGGTACACTTTTCACGTACTTGTATTGCATTTTACATTACACCTACTAGGATTGCATTACATGCAAAACTCTATCTGTGTCTGTACGATTTTTTCCTAAGATGACTCGCCTTCTTATTTTGATTCTTTTTCTGCTTTGACAGGTCTGTTTCTCTGGGCCTCATTACAGTGTGTGTTAGTTTAAATTATGTTGGCTGCCTGAACTCCCTGCCGATAAAGTAATCGGACACGGATTCCTGTGTTAGACTGCAAAATGGCTTCGTGTTCCTGCTGAGCAATCATTTCTTGCTGATTTTATATTTCCAAACAATCTTTCTGTGTGTGTGTGTAGCTCTGTGTCTATGGCAGCGTATACCAACTTCTCCCTTAAACTTTTATTAGATAGTCACTGTCACTGAATTAATTCTCCGTTGCACTCCTTTGTACATCCCATTCAACAGAGAAGGAGCCAGATTCCCAGTTTGTACAGACTGGTGCAGCTCAAAGTCCAGGACTCGCGATTCAATTGACAGCAGTCTCAGATCTGAGTAATCTCCTGCCGCGGAATTTCTCAGAGGCCTTGCATTTTCCTCAGAGCATCGACAGACAAGGAATTGCAGGCGGGTCAGCTGAGTTAGCAGCACTCTCTGGCAGCAAGGTGACAGATGTGACACTCGGGTGCTGGCCATCATGGACAAAAAAGCAGCTTGATGAAACCCTTCTGATGCAGTGGAGGATAAAACAGTACAGAGGATGTGCTTTGGCTACCTTGAAACAACCATCCAGAATAAAAAATACTAGGATTAGATATCATGATTATGAGGGAAAGGAATAGGCAATGTATATTCCCTAAGTAAAGGAACCTTTATATTTCCATTCCTAAATATGAAGCAGAGCATTGATATCATTAGGTCAAATTTAATCAGATGAACATTTTTATTTAATTTGCATACATAATTTTATAACATTAGAATATGAGGAGTTCCCTCTTTTCAGAACATTAGCCCTCATGAAGTCTAGAGAAACAGAGAAAGTAGGTGCATGGTATTTTTAAAAAATTGGAATCTTTATAGGCATTCAGACGTCATAGATTTTCAGACACGTAGAAGTCAAGGGTAACAATTTCCACTTGCGTTTTTAGCTCTAAGTTAAACTTCATACCTGACAAGCTTTCAGCATTGCCAGTACATGGTTTTGGCCATTTAAATGAAAGAAAGGGGAGATGAGATTCTTTCCCTCTATAGTCCCCACTGTGAACAGCATCAGAGCTGTATCTTCAGGCAGACAGGGACACCTAAATCTTAGAGGGTCAGTTTTACAGGCAGGAATTAGAAACAATCAAACAAACAAACAAAAGACCCAACAAAAAATCCCACAACTTTCCCCCACTGTTCCTATGTAAACTTAAATTCTGACACTCCTCAGTTTACTTCATGTCTACAGTGGGAATAACAATATAAATTACATTTCTTAAAGTGCTTTGAGGTCCAAAAGGTAAAAGTCTAAAATAAAGTACGGTTATTACATAAGTTTTTCTCCAGTGAATAATAGTTTAACATAAAAATCAAGAGATTTGTATAAATAAGTAAAATAAACCCAATTTATGATTACATCAATTTTAAGGAAAACTAAGTATGATTTATATGATTAAAAGTTGCTTACTTTTGAATTCGCTTTGACAGTCATGTATGTCCTAATTTTTAAATAACTTCATAAGGTTTTGAAAGAAAATAAGTATCCAACTTTTGCCAGTTTCCTAAAAGGAATGCTTGGTCAGCTTCCTAAAATAATCCTGTCTTTTAAAGCATAAAATCATATGTCAACTTTACATGTCTTTGAATTGCAGCAATAGCAACCTCCAAGTCAGTCTTAAGAACGGCTTTGAAACTCCAGTCTGATCGTGGGGTTTTTTCCTTCTGAAACTTGCTGATTTCTGGTCAAAGTAGCCACCACATGCAATCACACTGCAGCCACAAAATTCCACACTGCAGATAGAACCGAGTCGGATAACTGGAAAAAAACCTGTAAAATTTTATTTTAGAAAGAATTTAGCCTTACTTAGATTTACTATTGATGTCAATGAAAAGAACATGGGATTTTTTGTAAGGACAAAGAAATCCTGCCTACAAGCTCTAAATTGAATCAGCACATTGTGATAGGTATTATATATCATCTTTGGATGCCTCTGCAAGTAAGTTTATCGTTGGATATAGGGTCAGGAGACTTAAGAAAGAGCTGCATGTTAACATAGACCTGCAAGTCATTTATTAATTAAAAAATAATAATGTGAATGCCTCCAATCACACAGCACATAGGAATGAAGGCGGAAGAAATTCTGATCACAAATTAAATTATTATGGGTGGCGAGGACGCACAACACTGTTCCTGATTCCTGATTCCCAGGCCTTTTGCTGCACTTGGATTTGGACCTACCTTTAACTTCAGGTTATATCTGGTAAGGAGCTGACTTATTTCAAAGCTACCAACTTCTCTATGTTTTCTATCTCAAGGTTTTCAGAAAAGCTAGATTTATCTGTATCTTGCTTCAAGCAGTCTTGTTAGCAAGTCAGAGAAGGATTTTAGCAAAAACACATCTCAGATGCCACTTTAAGCTGCATCTCAATGGTAACAGCCTATTTTTTTTTTCTTAACTGCCTTTTTCTCCCTCGAGCTTTTAGTTATATGGCATGTATCTCTGAAGTCCATTCACATGCAACTCAGGCTAAGTCTCCCACTGACTTTCCAGCAAGACAGCTGAATCAGGGGTAATGTACAACTCCCAATTCAACATTTATCTGAAATTAAATGAACGAGGAAGAAAATCCTCTTATTGCTGAGCCTAGGAGTGGTAGGGCTAAGCCTGGCTGAGAAGAAGGGGAAGGAAGATAAGAAAGGTAGGGAGAGACTGGCAAGAAAGCACACAGAAGGGCTGGAGAAGAACGATAAAGAGAATTTTACTGAGCATGACAATTTTTTTTTCCTTTCAAATCTTACATTCCGATTGATCACTGGTTGCTATATACAAAGCCTTCATTGATATATTGGTGATGTGGGTCATCTAATACAAAAGAGCCCAAGCCAGGCAGTTATGCTGGGTTAGTGCTTAGTAATGAAAACTAATCAATTGGAATAGGAGATTTCCCACCTCAATTTTATACTACAGCGCCTCTGTGTACTTTTTGCATCTGTATAGGCAAAAGGAAAGGTGTTATCACCTACCTAAATTATTCTGTCTGTGATGCTCAAATCTCTAATTATATTTTTTATTGCTTTTCGAGATATGTAAAGCAACCAGGCAGAGCGGTACGAAAGTTCCTGTCTGAAAGTGGTCAAATTTCTACTTCACTGTACTTCAATGTATCGCAGCTTTTTTATCCGTGTCACAGAGAGACAGTCAGAGACAAACAACATAATCCTTGCAGGAATGCAGCAAAGTTACATCACCTAACGTCTGTTGAACAGTGCATATTCTAAGATGAATATTTTCAGCACTGATATCACAGCCAAGCCTGTGAGAGGTTAGTGAGGAGAATCACATCGCCGTGGAGTAACAATAGGGGGCTTCTGGAGGTTGAAAGCCTCTAATCCAAGCAAATCCCCATTAGGCGAGGTAGATCCGGGCTGTGTCTATTTGAGTTTTCCAGAATGGGGGTTCCACAACCTCTCTGCGCAAACTGCCCCTGTATTTCACCATTCTTACGACATAAATTTTTTCTTTAACACAACCATTTCTTTTACTGCAGGAGAGTACCGATTGCTAATTTTGAGACATCTGGTTTTGGGGAAATGGCTGAAAATAGCCATAAAATCTGCTTCTTCTTGATTTTCTCTAGCTTTATCCAGCACTTGGATGCACTCAGGGTTGTCTGCTGAGAGCTAGGAAACAACTCCAGGCTGATATTCCTGAAGAACGACGGAGATGCCTGTGCTGGCTGTGTAGCCTTTGTTCTCAAAGCAGTGTGCAGTTTATCATACGGAAAACTCAGCTGCATCAAAAAAATTACCTGTGCTTGTTCCTTTNAAAGGAGAATGTGCCACTATTATTAATATTTTTATCTCTTATTTGACCGGTTAACATTGGACTGGATTTTACAGAAATAAAATAAGCTTTCTATCTACTTTTTTATAATGAGGACCAAAAGTCTCATTATAATGTTGCACTGGGATATGAGCTTCTGTAGGGAGTGATGGATTACATGGTTACTACTTCCTGAATGTCCCTGCAGGGCAGCAATTCTGTGGTATTTGCAAGATAGTACAGAAATTCAGTCAGAAGCCTCTGGTTTTGAAAATGAACTCCATAATATATATACTCTCTACCTCTGGAAGTAAACGTAGACATATCTGCTATTGTCTAGGGGCTCTGTCTTGTAACTACAACTTGCATAATCAATCCTAAAAATGTACATAGTAAATTAACAGTCAATAAGTTTATCTAAGAAACTGGATAATTAGCTTGAAAAGGATGTGCGTGGCGTAAGAATATAAAAAGAGGGAAGTCAAGTCAGGCCATGACTCAAACTTTATTCTTTCCCTCATATTTTGTTGTCTTTTCTGAGACTTTTCCTATTTAAGTTTCTCTCTGTATGGTCAAAGCACAGGCGTCCTTCCTAAGACTCTTTTCCATCATTGAATCACAGAAAACACATTGGGTTGGAAGGCACCTTCACAGATCATTCCTGCCGTGAACAGGGACATCTTTCACAGGATTATTTTGCTCAAAGCATCGATCAACATGGTCTTGAATCCTTCCAGGATAAGGCATCCACAGTTTCTCTGGATAACCTGTTCCAGTGTCTCATCATCACCTAAAAGTAAAATATTCCTTGTGTCCAACCTAAAGCTACCCTCTTTCAATTTCAAATCACTGCCCTTGTCCTGTAACTTACAAGCCTCAGTAAAAACCTCACTCCATCAAAAGAGATCCCCCTTTAAGTATCAAAAAGCCACAATAATATTTGTATATAGCTCTCCAAAAACTGGAGCTTGTCTAACATGGTTCTTCAAATGGTGCAATGCTTTGAGAGCCTATTTTGATTGCTATCGGCCATGAACCACGCTGGAGAGAATGTTTCCATGTCTTGTTAATCAGGTGTCAGAAGAGAACATATTTCTTTGTCCTACACATCCTGTTTGTTTTGTTTCTAGGTGAAGTTATTGGAAATAAATGCTCATCAATTACTCTTGTATGAACAAGAATTTATTGCTTCGGCATAGGTAGTATCCTTAGAAGTAGACAATTTATGCTGAGAAATAATTTGTTTTTACAAATATTTCCTGAGGTTATTTTGGAAGCTCTCTATCTTGTCAGTTATCAAACGTTTTGGCCTTAAGGTCATTCTCCTCCTTTTTGTCTGTTAGTCTTTCTATCCAAACAGTAGTAACGTTATAGCTGTTATGAAAAGGTGTTCTTGGCAACCAGTACGGCAAAAGAAATAGTATTGCTGTTTATGGAAAAATTGTTTTATGTATCTTTCTTTTGCAGAGTTTATTAAAGGCTTTTGTCTTGCTTAACTACCATCTGAATTTTGTCATTCAGCTAGTGTGGTATAGCAGTGCAGGATTCAAAGTTACTTCATAGCATCCTGTGAATTATGTGGGAAAGATAAAGAAGCATTTGATTAAAACTGGTGCTGTAATAGTATATCTGATGAAATGGTTAATCTGAGATAGTCTTTGTGGTAGTGTGTCATAGTTTGTTTCCTTTCCGGTAGCCTGAGGAATATACAGCTGGTTTTGTAGCTCGTAGCAAAAAGGCCCAGCTGTCCACAGGCATTGGGAAAAAACTGGATTTTCATTCTCTCACTTTGTCACTTGGCCTGCATTTTCCCACTTCCACCATAAGCATTTCCTAGCTTGCAAACAGCCTTGACTACAGCATTCAAGGTAAGGTGTGTGTACTGTCTAGAAGTCCAAAAATAGCCCCATATCGTCTTGGCAGAACTCCCTGTTTACAATAAGGCTTTATTCTGGTTGACCGCTCTTATATATTAAACCTGTTGGATGCTTACTTCTCTCTGGCTTGCTGGGAAACAGCTGGGTGATTTTCGTTCTGAAATGCTCTTTCTGACTGTACAAACAATACAAAGGCCAGAAGGAACCCTCGCTGGTTTTTGTCCTTTCTCTTTCGCTCTTGGAGTCTTTCTATCCCCCTCTACAAACCAGCAAGTAATGAGCTTAGTTTAAGATTTCTTTGTATTTCAGTTAGATGTAATTCTTTTTATACTTGGTCAGTTGCTGTACTTGAATACAGAAAAATGACTCTGGAGAAGAAGCCAGCATGTGGATAATAATCCTTTTTATTTGTATTTAAAGGGATCACCTTCTACTCAGTTTCCTCTCCATGAACATGGTCACCCTATTTTCTACATGGAACAACTGCGATAAGTTGTTCTTTTGCATTGTTTGTGCATTGGTTTCACTGCCCAGAATGTCTCTGATGTATGAGTATTGGTTTGATCATAGGTGAAATAATTAATCACTGAGTGAATATGCCAAGTATACAACTTTCATGGAACTTCTGTTCAGGTTTATTTTTAGTTTCACATATTTGTTGCTTACAGAAAAGTGTACCACAGCTTCTATCATCCAGCGTCAAGGTTTGTACAGTGGCCATTATGGCTGACAAGTGCTTTGGGGCCACTAAATCTACCTGTTGGCATACAAAATTAGTGCAATAGCTGCCCGCTGTGGCAATAATTGCTGCCTGCCTTTTGTGTTTTAACTCCACTGGTTTTGCTCTAGTTAAGTCAGAAAATACTTTTTCTATTGCAGAAATTTGGCAGTGAGAATTTTCTAAACTGTTTAGGCTTATGCAAATAAGCTGTTTCAAAGGGCTGTCAGGCAGCTTTTCCACCTAATCGTGTCTCTAGCTTTTGCAGTAATGTTAAGGTTGTCTGGGTTTTGTTCTCTCTAGTGCATATTATTGCTCTTTTTTTTTTTTTTTTTTTTTTTTCAGTTATAATGGTTGAGTTATTTTGTACACCTCCAGGTGTCACGCTCTGAAAGTCTTCACGGTCTTAACAAAACATTTCAGTAGTTTTTTCCTAGCTCTGCTTTGGAGACCCTACCATGATTGCTCTGAACAAGTTTGCTTACTTTTGATGATTGTGTGTTTGTTGTATGAATCTTTCATTCCGATTGAGTGAGATAGGATCCCTTCCCACTGCAGGTACAACCAGTATGAGCTGAAATCTCTGACTTTATCGCTGTCTTTGGATCTTCGTTATTCTAACTGCTATTTATTTTGATCCTGTTCATACTACAACCATACCATTATAAAATGATTGCAAAATTACAATCCCATTTCCCTCTCTTGCATGTTCAGAAGAAGTCTTTAACCTTGTCTACGCTAGAGAGGTTCTGCTGTGCCATCAGCAAACCCTGTTAGTGTAGACACGGAGCATGCTGACACAAGCTCTTTGGCTTGCTTAATAACACCAGGTCCCTGAATAAAGCAAAAAGCATCTTCTGTTAGCATTGCTGCATCCACGCCAAGCTTCTGCTGGCACAGTGAAATCACCTGAGGGGATGATTTTTCTCATGCCTTGGGCTGACATGGGCAGGCCCAACTCCATATTGTGGACACAGCCTTCATTGTTGGCCACTCATCTCTCTGTGTTTTGCTTTTCTGTGTTTGCATCTGATGACAGATTGAGTATTAGTTGCCTGTTTTGCACCACATCACTGTCATACATGGACTCATCAATTTGCTGATTTTTTAACTCCAAAAAATTTCAAAAATTTCAAAAAGAGAGATCTCTTTGAATGGAGTAATGGTGTCAGCTGTAAACTCCAGTCCTCACAAAAATGTTTTATAAAACAAATGTGGAAATTTTTTGGCAATTCTCATTTTCAAATTCATTTATAGCTTCAAAACAGTGCAAATCTTTATAAAAATGTACCTGATTATAAAATACTATCATTAAAACTGTCCTAGAAATACACCTTGGTAGCCTCTTAGTTTTTTTTCAAGTGTGAAAAATAAAAGAGAAAAGAAAAGATATCTTCCTTTAAAAAGGGGGTTTTGACCACAAATGTTTTTGCAATTCCTTCTCAAACTCCCATCTAGTTATGTGTAAAATCTGACCTGTATGATATTCTCTTAATGAATGCATGTGTGTTTCTATTGGACACAGGTTCACAGACAGACTTTGATCCCAAGACTGTGGTTTTTCCATGCAGATCCTCTGTGTCTCTTCAGCCAAGACTCTTCTTTATATTTGTGAATTTAATTTTTCATGCATTTTGATGGAATTTTCCTTTATTTTCACATTTGCATTAGCAAATTATCTTAACTGCGATCTTGCTTTAGAGGTGAGATTGCTCAGTAAGTTTGCTCAAAGAATTACTGTGAATTCTCTAATCATCCTCGTTTGACCTTCCCCCTAATGCCTAAAACGGCTTTATTAGAAATATTTAATCTTACTCAGGTCGGATAATCCCAGGAATTGGACAGCTTTCTGAGTTTAGCAGTTCATGGTTGCATTGTTTTTTTCAAATTCTCAAGTTATTGTTGTGAAGACACCGTTCTTAGATGACACTTTCTGTGAGTTCCAAATAGTCATGGGTCACGCAGCAGATTTGACAGAGAGCATTCAATATACTGCTTATGTATTCAGATGCTATTTGAGGGTGTCTGTGTCAGCCTCTGTGTCTCCTGTTCTGCTGTCCTTTAAAGACAGCTCCTTGCAATTTTGTAGTCCCCCGCTGTCACCTATGGGCTCCCTAGGTGTTAAATACGTTCTGTCATGGCACCTCCCCGGGGACAGAAAGCTGGGAAGTTGCCACAATCTTTATCAAAGTTACTTCCAGGCTTTTCTGCAGAGCAGGCACGAAAGGAGGGCCAAGAGCAGCCTGTTCCTGCCACAGGTAGGGGTGAGTGAAGGAGAAAGGACACAGCTGGGATGGAAAGCTGGGGGAAAAGCCTTGGAAAGCCAAACTTTTGCCTTTTTCTACCAGTGGGAGGGAAAATGCAGATCTGAAACCTTCTGGTTTTGCTGGGAAGGACCCCTCTCTGCTTAAGTGCCCCACAGCAGCAGCCAGAAAATCTGTTTGTCCAGAACTTTAGCAGGACAAGTATAAAACAGCACAGTAGCGTGTTAGGGGTGCCTTGTTTTCTGTAGGTAGAGAAACGACCCAATCACAGCCTTTGTTCTGTTTTTCCA
Source organism: Pomatostomus ruficeps (assembly GCA_013400735.1). Lineage (NCBI taxonomy): Eukaryota > Metazoa > Chordata > Aves > Passeriformes > Timaliidae > Pomatostomus > Pomatostomus ruficeps. The sequence continues at coordinate 2,696 of VYZT01043913.1, read as the reverse complement.
TCATTCATCACCGGTGTTGCTCACTTACAGGAGAAAGAAACAGGACAGACACAAACCTCTGTGTCTGTGAGGGTGGTCTGCCATCAAAAGAATGATGCATCTTGTGAAGCAGAAATCCCCGAGTTTCTGGCTGTCCCTACAGGACACAGCACCCCTAACAATGAGGTTTACGTTGTCTGAGCTGTCCACTTGTACAGTGAGCGTCAACAAGCTGTGTCATGATGTAAGAAATGAGATTAGGGAGCTGTGGAGTTGGTAGGAACTTGAAATTTTGAGCCCAGAGAAACAGATTTGCTGTCAGTCTTAACTGAAAAATTCCTTCCTTCTAAATATTTTGGAAACTGTAAAACAAGACAGTATTGCCATCTTTCTCAACAACTGAAAACATCCTTATTCTCAGAAGAGCCCTGAAAATTAAAAATATTTTCCCTTAGAACAGGATATGGAGACAGAAAGAATACAGGTTTCCAAAAATTCTAAAGGTCTGGGCAGCCAAAGACTCAAGAAAGGTTAGCAAGACGTACCCAGAGTGAGGGCAGGCATTCTGTTCGAAGCAGAAGTTATATCTTATCCCTAAGACTTGAGATTACAGTACAGAATGCCCAGTTGTGCCTCCTTTAGTACTTCAGCCTTTTTAATATTTGTTTCAGGGAGTGTATCTGGCAAATCCTTATCCCTTCACAAAAATTAGTTGGACCAGATCCCAAAGTACAGGATTAATTAAAACATGGAAGACAACAATGTGACTTTGCAAGCATATTTGCCCATGAAGTATTATGCAATTCTACAGTCGGCATTTTGAGTTCTGAACATTTTGTAGTTCTGCAACAGGATGCCTCTGGCAGTTCCTCAAGACAGGACTCAGATCTCAGTGATTTAGTCGAGCTTGTGAGGCATTTGAGATTCCACCTAGGGGCAAGAGCTCACCTGCTCCACAACCAAGCATCACCAGAGAGGATGTAGAGGTAATAAAGACCTGAATCATCCAAAATGGGATTGTCTTGTTTTGCTCAGTGCTGCTACATATTAATAGAAAAGAATGATTTCAAGAATATGTCTTGATCTAACCTTTAGACCAGATCCTCACCTGTCTTTGATTTGGTAGGTTTTAAAATACCTGCAGTAGTCTGGTTAAATCATTAGATATGGATAACCCAAAGCCTGGAAAAGGTTAAGCCAGATTTTCAATGTCCTATTCTGTTTGGGGAGGTAGCTTGCTAGAAAGTCAGCAATTTACAGCCAGAAGAGTTCTACTGTCTCAAAAGACTTGAAGACTGTATAAAAATAAAACTTTGGAAAGCAATAATAATAATAATAATAGTAATAATATAGACTCTAAACTAGCAGGAAAAATGACAAAGTCTGTAAATATAACTACTGATTTTTAATTTTTTCTTAATCTGGAAAGCTACAAGCAAGTCAAAGACTGGAAAATGAAAAAAAACCCCAAAAACATTAATTATTAAATAATTTTTAAAATTCAGATTCTGTTTCTCCATATCTTTTTTTCTGAGTGACAGAGTCTGTGTGCTCAAACTGTCACTCTAATGAGTTTCAAGACTTTCAAATGGCACTATTTAAAACTGAAATCAACATATGGGGGAGGCAGGTGGTCATTTTCCTCAATAATGGGATATGATATGAGTTCATTTAGAGTACTAAATTGAATAGCAATAGGTTCCAAAACACAGAAGCAAAACAAGCACAACACTTTCCATGTTTTAAATTACATTATTAGAGCTGTTTCATGGATGGATCCGTCAGTGGAGAGATACGAGCTGTTCCAAGAGAAGTAGAGCTGCAAAATCAGTGCATTTATTGCTACATTTCTGAAAAGACCCCATGACAATAAAAAGAAAGGCCTCAAAAACACATTATAAATTAACAAGAAATAGGAAACAAATTAATGATAAGTTTCAGACACCATTCTGTACCTCATGGTCCATTATCTTATCTGGAAATGAACAGCATCAACTAAAGAAATTTGTCACATCTATCAGAAGAGTTAAGGTAGATTTGCTGAAATATTTAGAAAGAAATAGGAAACACAAAGAGCTCCTTAAAGTCCTGCATGATTTATAGTCTTCTAAATTTTTCCATGTACCACATTATGTAGTTTGCAGCGAACACTGTAAGAAAAATCACATGGTTCTAAATTCCATTACAACTTTTCATCAAGTCATTCATAATTGTCTATCTCCAAGACTCTAGGAGCTCCCGTTTCCATTAGGAGGCTATTTTGTGCTCTCACAGGATGCCCTGGACAAAATTTTCCTTCTTCGGAGAACTCAAACTGAAAGGGGGGAATTTCACTCAGAAGCACCCTATTCATCCTCTATTCATTTACAATATGCTACTGGACTTGGTTCAAGGGAGATTCTCTTCCATAAATTTATACTGAAGTTTGCTTTAACAAAGTACATGTGTGAGAGACCGTTTGTGTGTTTGTATTATTGTCCCAGTTTGAGACAAAATTTTGGGAGGAGATTCTGAAAGGGTGTCTCCCCTAAAAAGGCAGAATTACAGCCTCTCCCCCCAGCCAAGGTTCGGAATTAAAATCTTCTTGGAGGGAAGTGAAAAAGAACTGTTTATTTAACAAGCAAGGTGCACGAAGGCAAAACAAAACAAAACAAAACTTGAATAATATTAGACTGTAAACCTTCTCCACCATTAAGAAAGATGGTGGATTTTTCAGT